>JAEIIU010055362.1:0-10332 GCA_018874675.1 Drosophila baimaii | reverse complement strand
TGAGCTGGGGCAAAGACGTGGTGGCCAGGTGCAACACTATCTTTAAATGTGTCTGTCGGTGGGTTTTATTGCACAGCTCGTTTCGGGCAGCAAAGTCTAATTGGATAGGGAGACGGAGACAGAGGCGCACTGAGAATTGGGGAAAGAGATGGCGAACGAGATGGGGAAAGAGATGGGGAACGAGATGCAGAAAGAGACAGAGACAGAGAGCGCTGGCCCAGGCCAAATTAATCGATAAAAAGATCAAATTGAATTTGCCACTGCAGGAGGAAGAGAAGGCGGCGGGTGGGGAAAGGCAAAGCGAGGCGAACCCAAATGAAACGAAGGGCTAAGAGAGAGGCGGAAAGCGGACCCAAAAGGCAGCCAAGTGAGCCGTGAGCTAAGGCCAAAAGCTGATAAGCCGCCGCAACAATAAAATCAAATCACATCTGGCTCGCGTCAAATTAACGAGTAATCGAATGCAGAGTAACTAATATCGTGTAGCAAGTACCGAGTAGCAAGTGCCAGAAAAAAACGAGTAACGAGTACTGAGAGCTGAATAGCGAGTAGCGAGCCTACGAAATATATTAGAATATTTTAATATTTTGGTATTGTTACATTTTAGTTATAATTAAAAAGGAGTCCTGAGACTATAGCGAGTAGAGAGTATGCTGAATATTTTTTAATATTTCACCATTTTAATTAGTGAAAATTAGTATAATCTATTATCCTCCTCTGATCTGCTCCATGTAAATATAAACCATAACTAGAATATTAAGCACACTAACTGGACTAGGACTATATACTTCCTTAATGAATTATGAAAACCCTAGCTCTTCTGCCTTCTTAAATGAAGCAAAAACCTATTAAAAATCTCAAATGAAATCCACATTTATGATTTCTTAATGAAATTAAATTAAATTATAATCCCTGGAGCACACAAAATTAAAATTTATTCAAATACATCCACTTCTTCCCATTAAAAGTGTACACAGTGGAAGCGAGGACTTGAAACAAACACTTTAAGGACCTAAAAGAGCAGCAGCAGCAGCAGCAGAGACGTACTCTAAGTCCCCATCAATTCCCCGGTTCTCCCACTCCATTAATTTAATGAAGACGACGGCAACTCATCTCCATTTACTTTTCATATGCTTTTGGCCCAGGCGCCGCCTAATTAACTACAAAATATGAATGAATAAAAATGACTCACTCAAAGGGACTCGAGCGGAGACAAATGCGAGGCATTAATCCCGGCATTCGAGGCAGGCGGATATATATAATGTATAATGTGCCGGGCTCAGGGCTCTTCCGGGGGATATAGCCACAGATTCGATACGTTTCGATTCGTAGCGCTGCAGTCTGGCTAAGGAAATCCCCGCACTGCAATCTCCTTTCGCTGAATTATTTATTCTGAGCCGGGGATTGGGCGGAATGGGGGAGTGGGGGAAAATGGGGGGAATGGGGGGGGGGGGAAATGGGGAATCCTAAAATAGACTTTCTTCGGCGTTTTTGTTTTTCGTTGTCTTGGGTTAATGAAATGGCTGCCCTACTTTGCCAGCCCCGGGCCAAGGCGCCCCAACTTGGCACGCAAAAGTCAGAGGCCCAGTTTCAAGTCCACACGGAGCAAAAAAAAAAATATATATATTTTTGTATGTATATGTATGTGTATCCTTCTTGCGTTGGTATTCCTTGAAGTCTTCTTCGAGTAACTCTACGTAAATCAAATCAATAACAGAGCTCTTTCACTCGGGTTTCCCTAGCTTTAAAGTAAGCTAACTATAAGTGGGTATAGAATAAAGTAACTTGAAAAATATATTAATAATATTATTATTCAGCTGAGGCTTTAGGAACAGATTAAGCCCCCAGTTTTCCCCTATTCCCGTTCCCGTTCTTGTGCCGTTCCCCTAGTCACAGTCACAGTCACAGTCCACGGACTAAGGACTCGCCAAATCAAGGTTAACTATATGTATTTATGCGCATACCCAAGTAGCACTGACATACATATATTTCCCAAGGAGCGACAAGGCGCAGACAAAGGACCCAGGCTCGGGTCTTGGGTCTCGGGTCTCGGGGTCTCGGGGTCCCTGGGATGGGGCTCTGGCTCTGTTTTCTGGGTTCCTCCGGACTCCTCCGGAAATGTCAATCAATTAGCCCGGCCCAAGGCGCCAAATGCGTCGGCGGTTCGTGATTTCGGTGGTGAGGAGGGAATCCTTTCGGGGAATCCTTGGGTCTTTGACCAGCGCTGATTGCACTCGCCGGCACAGTCCCCGCCGTCCGTCTCTCTCTGTCCCTGTGACCTTCTCAGGACGACGACGACCAAGACAAAGTGGTGGCGTTCCAGTAACCTGTTTGACTTTAATTTATACGCCTGGCTTCTGATTTCTCGGCTTGATTTACCTTTCCGGGACGGGGAGTCCGCTTTATGTGCGAACTTTACCAATTTGTAAACTCCGATTGGGGCCAGGCTAAGTACTCGATAATTGGCTTAAACCAATGAATTTTATAGTACAACCAAATGGGATTTTTTTTTTGCATTATTCCAGAAGGGATTGACAGGCAAGTAACCCTTTTTTTTAAACTAGATTTTCACTAGTTTTGTTAGGTTAATGGGTAAGGTTAAAACCTTCCAGTTCCATAGAATATAGTATGTATCTTTCATTGAATATTTTGCATTTGAATTTGATTTATTCATGAATATATATTTATTTATTTCAAGAGTAGCAAATATCCTTTTAGTCCTCAGCCTAACTTCTCAATAACAGGTAATATTACTGTCCAGCAAAGATAATAGAGGCAATTTACAAGAAAACCCTAATAATTATAACAGCTTAGTTCATACATTCAATTACCTGGGTTCCTGGATTTACCTGGACTTACTACAGAGAGAGATTGACAGGCTAATTAATTGTAAATTCGTAGACTAGCTATTAAGTGTGCAGCTGCAATAAAAAAATGTGGTTAAAATTAATTATGTTTTGCGAAATCGAATTAAAGTTTGACAATGCAATTAGTGCTAGCCCAAAGGCTTGGTTTTAGTTTAAAAACCAAGGCCTTAAACCTAGTTATTGGGAATTGGGAAAAACATATAATAAGGCTGCCCTTGATTTATGTTAGTTCTGCTTATTTTTCCCAAGAAGTTATAAATTTCTCGAGCTCAGGCCTTTAATAAATTCTGCCATATATCTGCCAGCCAGCCTGTCAGATACAATGCTTGAATTTCCGAGAAAAACAAATCAACGACAGATAAGTCCAATATATAAACTGCTATAAAATTGTAGATCAAAGCTAAAGTTATTTAATTTGTATGAAATAACGTTTGCTTGGGTGTCCCATTTGTTTAAGGAAAATATTGATAAATCAAGCGGTCGCCCCCATTTCTTCCGATTCAATCGAACGAATCCAAGTAGCTGGGGCACCCCTGCTCGGGAATGGGGGTCCATTGTCCTGCGTTCGCAGCAGCAGCATCCTTGGTCTGTTCTTGGTCTGCTCTCGTTGTCTGGTTGGTACTGGCCTGGCCTGGCCTGGTCTCCTCCTCCCCCGCCCCCCCACAGTACCGCCCTCGGATAGGAGGCCCCTTTTCGGGCCTATTGTCCCCATGAGCTTTGTTCTCTGTTTGCTGTTTTTCCCTCCCTCTCTCTTCGGGTTTTGGCTTTGTTTTGGTTTCCCCTGCATTTGTGTTTGTGTAATTGTTGCAACAATTGTGCTTTCCGAATGGGATATAGCATACAATGTGCCACCACTACACCGTACTATATACCCGTACAGTTGGGGTGGAAATAATAATAATAAAGGCTGTAAAAAGCTGGCCAGTAACCTTATTTTATTTCTTTGTATTTATTTATTTATTTATTTATTTATATAGAGTGTGTACTTAAATAAATGTATTAAATTAAATAAAGAAAAGGAGCACTACACACTAGTTATGCGTAAATACTGTTCACTTGGGTGAACATGATCACTTGTTCATTTTATTCAAGAGAGTTATATTGTTTACATGTTACTCAGATACTTAGATGGTCTCTTGTTCACTGCTCTAGACCTACTGGCTTCCCAAATCCTCAAAATGCTTAAAAATTGGAAAACTGAGCAAATATGAACAAAGTGAACAAGTGAGCAAAAACGAACAAGTGAGCAAAAACGAACAATGAGGAATGAACTTGTTCACTCTCTTGTTTACTAAAAACCAATCTTTTTTTGTTCACTCTCTCATGAGCAAGCCAAAAAAGCAACATATACTAAATAACAATTAAGGAATCATCTTGTAAACAAAAAACAAAACCCTGTTTTTTGCTAAGAGAAAAACCATCTTCAGTCCTATTCTTTTGCCCCCAGCTGTATGTGTGAAGGGGATAGTTGGTCTCTTATTATATGATGGGGTTTTTTCTCTTCTCTCCTTCAGCGACGACGTATAACAATGATTTGTCCCGCAGAGCGTAAAATTTGTTGTCAAAGCGAAATATTGGAAAAATGGGCTTTTGCAATGGGAGAAAGGTCTCCGGCGAATGCATGTGAAATCCACCGCACAGAGAACGCATTAAATGGGAATGAAAATGAAATGAAAATGTCAGGAACAGGGAGAATGAATAATCGCATTCGTAGCCAAAGTAATTAGCTCCAATTCGAGATGGCTCGCAAATTCCTCCTCAGAAATTCTCTCTCTCTCTCTCTGTCTCTATCCTGGCTTAGAAACCGAAAACTGAAACCGAAAAGCGAAAGGCAGCGGAGAGCGAATGGCAAAAAGTTTATAAATTTTTGAATAGTCCACAATGGCAAAGTATCCGAAAGGTGAGAGAGAGAGAGCCCCAAAAGGTATACGGCGGGGCCACAATAGGGGGATGATGCTGCTCAGCTACATGATGGCCGGGGCAGCTTCATTTTCTTGATGACACCATCTCATTAATAATGCCGCAGCTCTATTAATATTTGAATGCCGAACGCAGCACACCGGAAATTAAATCCGAATGAATGGGGGCAGGGGGTGTAGGTGTGTGTGTGTGTGTGTGTGTATGTACCTTTATATCCTACGCATATATATACATGTATGCCAAGGTGTATGGCCGAGTGAGAAAGGACACAAGCTGGCTTAAGTTTCAGTTTTTTGTACTAAATATTTAGCCGGAATAGAAATGGATTAAGTTTGCATCTCTCCGAAGGCTCATGGGTTTTATTTTATATTTTATTTTTACTACAAGATATGCATATCACTACACTAAATGCCTAAAGAATTTGAATTTAAATTTTGAAATCTGAGATTTAAAATCCCTTAAAGGTCCGCCTGAAAGTATGCTTTCAAATATGATTCTTGGATTTAATCTTGGGCTTGCAATACCCTATACTCCACTCCACTTGGTTGCTTTGCTCATGTCAATTGGATTTTGTGTCGGCTCCTTGCACCCTTTTTTAACCCCCCGTCACCCCGTCCCCACCCTCTGCGCCCCATTGACCCTCTCATGTTAATTTTTATGACGTACTTGAAGTGAGCCATAAAATGAGAGGGCGGCGGCTTCAAGGGGAATTTGGCGGGTGGTGAACATGGGGATGAACTCTTAGAGCTGCAACAAATTAAAATGTATAGTCGCCTCCACACAGCGCCTCCTCCTCCTCCTCCTCCTTCTCCTCCTCCTCCCGCTTTTCCACTTTTCCGCTCCTCTGCTTTTCCGCTTTTCCTGGCTGCTGCTGCTGCTGCTGCTGCGCTTTGTGGGGCAAGGTGAGCGTCATCCTGTGGCATCGTTTGTCCTGCTCTGCTTTCCCGGCCCACTTCGGTGGTCGGTCACTCAGTCGCCGCTGTCGCTGCCACCGCCAGCGAAAGCGTCAGCACACTGAGAGGAAAATGTTGTAGTTTATTAATAGTTTTGTGTATATTTGCATAGGCCTCTTGTGCATTTAATTGTTGAAAATCCCAAGCTGAAACTGTTATTAAACATAATATTAATATTTATAAATATATATATAAATTGTGCATACAATTCACAGGTCTCTGGGACAGGCCTTTTCTCTTAGTGCAGCTGCCACAGTGCCTGCCACAGCCACGTCCAAAATAGTTGTAGTTTGGTCCTTGCCATCAAAACTCCTCTCGTTTTTCATGTGTTGCAAGGTGCACGGCGAATGGACCATGGGGGAAATTGGGCTTGCGGCAGGGCAGGCATGTGGCAGGCAATGTGGCGATGTGGCAACTGTGTCAGGCTGCAGGGATGCTGGCATGCTGGCATGCTGGGATGCTGGGATGCAGGAATGGAGGCGCCACATTAAGGGGCGTGGCGACATACCATTTATTATAAATAGGCAAGTGCGCTGAGAGGCTTGACTTTTCCTATTTTCTCCCTACCCCCTCGCCCCCTCTTGCTTTCTTTTCGGGTCTGCTGTGACGTCAGCATCTGTGGCAGCCTCAGTGTCCGGGGCGATTTGCGATTGGTCCTCGAACTGTCAGTGTACAGTGCGTTTCAAAAGTGTTCGACTGTCGGGGATCACTCAGCTGGGGTGGACAGGAATGGATGTTGGGTGACTGAGTGACTCGGTGTCGCATCTCGATTGCTATTGTCAATGGAAATCGATTTCAGTGACCTTAATTTCCGGATATTCGATAACTTTGAGTGTGGTTGGAGGATTTTGAGATATGTACAAAATGGTTTACATCCGATATATAACTATTTATCGATGAATTATTTATCAGAACAATGGATATCGATTTCAATGACCTTCATTTAGGGATATTCAATATCATAAAGTGTGGTTATTCATTAACGATAAATAATTGTCTATCGATTGGAACTCTTTTCGCATTTTTCAATAAAAATTTTAAGTAAAATCTTATTAAACCTCTTACAAGTACTTAAGAAAATACATCGATCTCGATTGCTATTGTCAATGGAAATCGATTTCAGTGACCTTAATTTCCGGATATTCGATAACTTTGAGTATGGTTAGAGGATTTTGAGATATGTACATAATGGTTCACATCCGATATATAACTATTTATCGATGAATTATTTATCAGAACAATGGATATCGATTTCAGTGACCTTAATTTCCGGATATTCGATATCGTAAAGTGTTGTTATTCATTACCGATATATAATTGCCTATCGATTGGAACTCTTTTTGTATTTTTCAATACAATCTTTAAGTAAAACCCTATTAAACCTCTTACAAGTACTTAAGAAAATACATCGATATAAAAGCCATAATTAATCGAAGAATAAATAATCGTAAGCATTGATTTAGAGACTTTTTCCGATTAATCTCTTCCATTGCATAAATTAAATCAGATTTTCTTGCAAAATTAATTCAAAGCATTTCAATTCCCAAATAATCATTTTCTGGCAAATTGAACAACTTGTCTTCATTATTTTCTCCGACTTCTGAGCGTCTTTCGCTGCCAGTTTCCAGTTCGCAGACAAGTAACCAAAATATTCAGGAATCTGCACTTGCTCCATGTTCGGGTCATTGTTTGCTGTGAGGCTTACATGGTAATCCTTCCTTTGTACTACTACCCTACCCCTACCCCTTCCTCTTCGGGCTGCAGTGTCCCAACCGCTGTGGAGGCCCCCGACTCTGGATCAGCTATGCATTTGCGTCCATTATCCCTGTGGCAAACAGGACTTGGCAAGTTGCAGTTAATTATATGCATTATGAGCGGGCAAAAAGGGCGGCAACAATAACAGGAGCGTCGGCCAGGAGCGAGCAGGATAAGCCAACGCATGAAGAGTGTTAAATGGATAGAGATGGCGGCGGCAGGGCATTGTTGGGTAACTTTATGCCACTCTACTCCCTTCACCAGAGCCTTGAGTCAGTGCTGCCAGCCACGATAAATATTTCCCTAGCCCGTAGCAGAAACTTAATAGTTAGCACCTTTAATTAATACATTTAACAGAATTTTATTTACTATTAAATTAAAAGCAGTACCAAAAATGTAAAGTATTTCCTAGAAGCCAACTTAGGAGTGCTTAAATAGCAAGAAACCTGTCTGGAAAAAGTACTCGTTGGCAGCACTGCCTGTCGCTGACCCTCCTTCTTTTCCATCTGGGCCACTGGGCCAGCTCCTGCGCCTGCTCCTGCTCCTGCTACTACTCCTCCTCCTCCTCCGGCTCCTCCTCCTGCTCCTTCTCCTCCGCCTCCTCCTGCTGCCGCTGCTCCTGGGCCACGCATTAAAGCCAGAAAATTCATAAATGCCTGAGAGCGCTCCTCGCTTACATTGAAGTGTGTTCGTTCTCCCTCTAATAAGCACTTATGCCAGGAGCAGCGGCAGCAGCAGCAGCAGCAGCAACATCAGGACAGACCGACAGCAACAACAAGGACCTGGTGGCTGGTGGCGGCCAGCACAAAGAAGCTGTCGTTGCCATAGCTTGAATTTTAATGAAATTAAAGATTACTGAGCTCAGCTAGCGAAAGCGAAAGCAAAAGCAGGAACAACAGCATGCCAGCAGCAACATCTACATTGGAAACAAGCAACATCAGCATCAGCAGCAGCAACAGCAGCAGCAGCAGCAGCAGCAGCAGCATCAGCAGCAGTGGCAGCAACAGCACAGGGGCTTAGTGTCAAAGGGGCGTCTCACCGAAATCCATTTCCACGGGGGTTTTAGCTGGGAATTACCCTTGTAAAGCCATCTGACATTTCAGAAAACTATCTACAAAAAGGTGACTAAATATAATTTTCTTTTGAGTATTTTTCTGCTAAGAAAGGCTACTTTCATCTGGCTTTAAATTATAATAGATACTAAATATTTATTTACTTGCCATATCAAGTAAGTTGTCTGAGTTTCTTCAGCGTTGCTCCTCTGCCTGAGGATGTTGTCCTTCCACCATTGATTATTCCTTTCCCTTCAGATGCCACTGCTGGCTGGCTGGCTGCTTGCTTGCTTGCTTGCCTGATTCTAGCTATTCATAATCCTCGTGTTTCAGTTGCTCCTTCAGTGCCGCCTCAATCCGATCCTAATGAGCCAGTTCCTGCTGCCTGCCTGTCACTGCTCGCCGGCTGTGTCTGGGCGGCTGGGAGTCTCCCTTGGCGGAGTCAGGAGCTCGGTGAACTTCCTGCACTTTGTAATTAGTGCGTGTTGGACAAGTGAATCAACTTGGCTGCCAAGTTTGTTCGGCTGTCTTCTTTAATTAGTCAATTTGTAGCTGCTGCTGCTGCTGCTGCTGCTGCAATGGCAGAGCCACAGGAGGAGGCGGCGGAGGAGGAGGAGGAGGCGGCCTCCCCGGCGGTGGCTGTTATTCCTCGCCAGGATTTTATTGCGGCCTCATTCGACAACGGGCTCTGATAATTGGCTAATCGAGTTGCGTAATTGAGGCAGCTAATTGAAGGCAGGTTGACTTCAGCTCTCGCTGCTCCTTCCGCTCCTGGTTCAGCTCCTCTTTCGGCTCCCGCTGCCTTTCCTCTTCCAGGATTCGACCTATGGGCCTGTGTGTTATCTAACGAGTTATGTGCCAGTTATGGCAATTATCTGATGCGCAATTGTAGTCCCAATAACGCTGGCAGAGATGAACTCCGCTCTCATCCCCCCCTCGTTGCATTACGCATACGCCACGTTGTCTGCTACTCGAATTTCATAATTAATTGCGAAACTGGCGCAAATTTTGCACAACTTCTGCACAAATGCACAAATCAATGCGGAAATAAGGTAGGACAGCGGCAGCGGAGGGGGATTTCTGGAGGCACGTTGCACGTTGCGTATACTTAATGTTACCAAATTCAAATTAGCACAAAGTGCATTCATTATTAATGCAACTTGACAGCAAATTTGCATTGGATGTGCGGTCGAAGTAAGGATAAGATGATGATGATGATGATGATGATGATGATGGCCTTGAGTCCCCGCACGAACATTGTTCCATTTAATTGATTTAACTAAAATGATGACGCGTTTCAATTAGTTGTTACCCGGGAAGAAGAAGACATGTCATTAATTTGTCATCGCAACTACGGCGAGAGGCCTAATTGCATTTTCAAATAGGCCTGCACAGAATGTTTAAAATTTCAGCTATTTCTTAATGTGTTTGGCACCCGAATTGATGGGATTTCAATTGGTCCCTGATAAGATCTCTATTTAATTTGTGTTTAGCAGTAGGGATGGGTATATTTTAATCGGCAATATATTGTTATTGTACTTTATTGTGTTGCCTTTACAGATACAAAGAGAGAGAGACTTTAAGGGATTATTTAGATGAGGTTTTAAATGCCTATTGTCTTTGTTCTATTTATTTAATAAATGGTATATGTTTTTATACCCTTCCAGGGTATTATAATTTTAGTCAGAAGTTTGCAATGCAGTGAAGGAGTCATTTCAGACCCTATAAAGTATGTATATTCTTGATCAGCATCAACAGCCGAGTCGATCTAGCCATGTCCGTCTGTCC
>JAEIIU010055361.1:0-26718 GCA_018874675.1 Drosophila baimaii | reverse complement strand
AATAAGTAACAAATTATCTGCAAGGGTATATAAACTTCGGTTCCGCCCGAAGTTAGCTTTTCTTACTTCTACTGTTAAATTTTCAGATTTTTCCGTAACAGCTTTCCAAGATATTCATAAAATTTGTGTATTATATGAACGCCAATCCCCCGAAATCCCTAAAGGACTTCACATCCCTAAAGGCAGTAAGTGCTTTAAGAAAACTCTTTGGCACATCATCATTTCGATTATCCTTGGGGCATAGGCAGACACTTACTATATGTTTCTTGGCGATCATTAGAGACAGCTGAATGCCGAGCAGCTGCCCCACCGCCACCGCCATCAGTAGCCACGTGCTAAAGGACCTGGGACAGGTGACCCCTCCCCCCCTTGCCCTGGGACATACAAACATATCAATGGGCCCCGAAATGGGCAATCAAGCGTGTTCGAAAACACAAAGTCAGCGGGGGAAGCCGCAGGAACCAAGAGGAAGAAGTACCTGCCGGGCCAAGGGACGGGGCAGCGGCAGCGGCAGAGAGAGCCCGGGTCAGACCGCAAAACAAACGCAACGGACACACAACGGACACACAACGGACACACAGCGGACATCGGAGATCGGAGATCGGGGAGGAAGGAAAAATTATAAATGATTTCATTAAGGCGAGAACGAGAACGGGAACGGGAACGAGGGTCGTCGTAGGTCAGGAACCGAGCTGAGGCGACGATGCACCTGCACTTGGTGCACCTTGGGCAGGTGAAGAGGCTCTCTCTAGGGGTGGGAAAAATGATTTACACACACGGCTCTGTCGCTGTCTCCCTCTCTGTGTGTGCCCCTGATGATGATGATCCGCTTGAGTGGAGGTTAGGGAACCCGAAAAAGACGCACCACAGTCAGGGGAAACCCCTGGCAAAGTTCAATACGGAAGGAAGCCCCTCTTGGGCCTGTCTCTCTCTCTGGGCCTCGTTTGGGCCACTTACCCGTAATTAGGGCTTTTCAATATTATTAATGATGATGGTCTGGCCTGGCCTGGCCTGGAAATGTGGGAAATGCATTGCGAATTGATGACGCCGTCGGACGGACGGACGCTTGTGGACAATGAATGCAGAAATGCAGAAATGCAAAAATGCACAAACACGCAAGCCCGAAAGCGCAACAATTTTCGAATAGCAATTTCTGTGCTGCCTCCCTGGCTCTCCGCTCTATTTGACTCTCGTTGTACTCCGGCACTCGGGTGGCACTCTGGTGGTACTTTGGTGGTGGTTCCATCCATCCATCCATCCATCCATCCAGCCAGCCATCCATCCATACGTTTTTAGCGTTATCAGTGCAAAATAATCTTTCAATCAGCCAGCCAGCCCTGTGGTGGATGGTGCCTGGTGTATGGCCTGGCTCCTCCAGCCCTGGACTCCCTCGTTGCCAGCGGAGCGTGACGCCAATTGTTGCAACTTGCAGTGGCAGTGGCAGTTGCATTTCCAAGGGCGGCCTGGGATGGCCTGGGATGGCATGGGATGGTGGCACTTGAAGGGCTTTGCAATTACAGTACCAGGAACCTATTGACTGGGGGAAGCACACAACACTCGCACAGGCACACACACAGCACTTACCTGTTGGTCGCGGAAGATCAGGTGGGAAAGGCATAGAACATCCTTGTCTTTACTCACTTTTAATCAAATTAAAATTCACAGTTTCATGGATTAATACTTGGTTTCTTTATTAAGTATTTTATTACAGGGATGAGAGCATATATCGATATATAAATATTGCATAAATCGATATCGTATCGATATTCTCTTTGAATTAGTGATTGTTGGAAAACATACATAAGAACTAATACAAAATTAAGTGTTAAAGATACTTTAAGACAAATAAAATAAACGAAAGATTGTATTTGTTGGATATTAAAGATAATATTGATACTGTAGGGTTAAATTAATTTAATTTAGATTAATATTAATAATCAGTACAAAGTAATAAGTATTCTCGCGTCGTTCTCTAATTTTAAATAAACATTAAGAATTAATAAAAAGTAAGCAGAGGCCGCTTTGAGCCTGTTCTGGTTTCAAAGTATCAAAGATTTATTGCTCGATTTTTGTATATATATTATTTTACATAATTCCCGGTGCTTCCCAGATCACCTTCTTCCGTATCTTTTGGCCCATTTGCGCCTTGTTTGAACAACAACAAAAATACCAACAAAAATAACAACAAAAATAACAAAAACTAAAAGAAAACCCGAAGAGCAGAGGACGGGAAGCGACTTGCGACCGGGAATCATTTAAGCATTGCGGTGTGAAATTTCACACCGATTGCAATAAACATTCAACAATAAAAAAACACAACAAAAAGTACAAAAAAAAAAGAAAAAACCTAAAGAGAGAAAGGCGAGAGAAGCGAGAAGAAACCCTTTGCAATGGAACAAAATCAATCAAACAGACGACGGGCTGCGCATGCGCGCACGCCGGATGTGGATGTGTTGTTGGCAAACGGCTACCAGGCGGCATGGGTTAAGTTGGAGGGGGTTAAGAGTACACACACACATACACACACACACAGATACTGGCTGCTGCTGGCGTTAATGGTGTCACTAAGTACGCCGCAAACTGGCGGCCTTTCCAGCGGCGCTCTGATCATCGAATGGAACCAATAAAAGTCGCCTTCCCATTGTCTTTATTCGCGCGGCTCTCTCGCGTGCACTGAAAAAAAGAACAAGATATACATTTAGAAGGCAAAAAATAGCAGGTTATTTTAAATTATTATTGTTTTGACTCTTAGAAATATTAATTAGCTAAATTACAAAATTAGCATATTATAACAATATCTATAAATATCGTTTAAAAGTCTAAATTTATTTAAATTCCTTGACCGCCAAAAGTAAAATAAATCCCATTAAGATTGTCCAGAAATTGGCAAAATATTGGTATTTAATAATTTAATAACCATTACAAAACAATTCATTTAATAATTAATGAACTAAGTCATCTTATTATCAATATTTAAAATGGATTTAATAATTTTTAAGCTTAGTTTTATTTATTTTGTAATTTCCATAGACTAAACATATGATAAATACAGATTTAAAGCCTCTAGGGAGCATTGTATCATGTATGCTCATGTACGATCATGTACATTTACACATAAAAAATCTTAAAAATAGAAAACAGGCAATATAGATTAAAATTAAAAATAATATACGATAATTAAGTAATTTATTGATAAAATTAGTGTTTTTTTTGCTATAATACTAAGGCTCTAGCTTTTTTTTCCCTGAGTGCATCCCTTTCCCATTTCATTCAATTTGCATTTGTGGCCAGCTCATGGTTGAATGGTCTTGCGGGTGCTGCTGCTGCTGCTGTCCCCCCATCCCTTGCACTTCCATTTCCACTTCCCTGCCCATATGGGGGTGTTCTTTGGATGTGGGGGAGGTAGGTCCAGAGGAGGGGGGCGGGTAGAACAAAAGAGTCAAACGGGGAAGCCGAAACAATTCAATTGTCTGATTCGGTGTTGGCTTTCTTGTTTTCCTGTTCCAACCGCCGTCAGTTGCGGTACATTGCATCTCACACATCGCGCATTAGCGCTGCCAATGACAATGACGATTGCAATTCCAATTCCAATTCCGATGACGATGACGATGACGATAGCAGCAGCGATGACTCTCGTGTAATGGTCGAGCGACTTCTGTTGTACTCGTTCTGCCCCGAATAGTGAATGGTTGGCAAGTGAGTATTACCCATGGATCTGATCATGGTATAACTATGGAAGGTAGCCTCATTTGGGACTAGAAAGAGATAGCCAGCGAACGATAGAGTAGACAAATAGGGTCTTCCGACGAAGCTATAGTTTTATAATAGATCTGATAAAGACACGACTGGCACAACGTCTCACGTAGCCAAAAAAAATGCAGGAATTATAGTTCAGCTTCAGGTAGTTAGTACGTACTACGAGTATGAGTTACTTGTAAGTATTACCCATTGATCTGATGACTAACAGAACGTCTCACGTAGCTTCCAGCTTCCACTCGCTCCTCCTTCTCCTCTCCAAGGCAGTCCACCAGCAATCCCTTCTTCCGCCCCATCATATATCATTCGCTTTATCTATATTTCCGCCAAACTCCCCCTTCTCGGATATATATATATATTTATGTACATACATTTATGCGAGAGCGAGGCCTGCTGATATGCGGGCGCGATCGGGAACCGCAAACAAAAGCCATCCCAGGCGAGGACCGATGGTTAATTGCACTCCCAGAGAAGCCACTCTGCGCCGCATAAATATTTTTTCCAATGAAACATTTTTATGTTAATTCGAAAAATTGTTTTACAACCAATTAACTTAGCCAATGCACCAAAAAGATCAACGGACAAGATCGCGCACTGCCACTGGGCAGAGCGGTTGCGGAGGGTAATGCAATGACCAGGGGTCGGGGTCTGGGCTCGCTGGGAGAGGAGGGTGGCCGGGGCATCGACGAGGGTGAGTGTCGATCGCATGCCGCTCGGAATTCCATTATCCATTCCGACAGTCAGTCGATGGCCCGTACCAACGGGCTCTCTCCTGGCCAGCGGGCAGGCAGGTGCACTGGGAACCTCGTGGGACCCTCGGTGGCTGGCGGTGGTGGTGGTGCTGTTGCTGTTGCTGGTGGCTCACCCTCCTGAGAATGTCCTGTTGCTGCGGGTCAGTGCTGCTCGCTAAATCAATCAAGCGCGCCTGGGAGTAGTAATGAAGGAAAAACAGCCAAAAATAGCGCACAGAACTGAGGGATCCGATCGATTGTATACCCTGTAAAAATGGGCTGGCAACGCCAACATATTAACTGAAAATGTGTTGAGTTGCAGACATATGTTTGTGCTGATTCCTGGCGCTGGCGAACGATTATAACAATTATAGTGATAATAATAATATGAATACCATTTTCCGCTAAGCAGCCACACTGCAAACAGTGTGACCTAACTTGGCCTGTCTGGCATTTCTGTTAACTGCCACTGAATGGCAGTTTGGGCTTACTTAACTTGACCTGGGCCACGGCTTCCCTATGAAGTTCAGTTGGCTTCAAGCTGCAGTTCAGTGCACACAAAGTCCTCTTTATTTAATTTGTATTGATTTTGTTTTTATTTAATTTATTTTTACTTATTAATCAGATGTTTTGTTTGCGTTTCAATATTTTTTTTTAAACAAAATCTTCCTCAAAATGGAAATAACAAAATCATTCGGTTGAACTCATGATTTTTATTATTTTTATTTTAATTATTTCCACTTAAGAAATTCAAGGGTGGCGTTTCAAATCAAATATGTCTGAAGAAGCTTCTTTAATTTTATGTTTAATTTAATTTAATTTTTAATTTTATTAATTTCGGTGAAACTTTTTCAATTTTGGATACAAAATTCTTTGTCAAGAATAAAATAATACACTGTTGTTTTTACATTTTGTTTTAGAAATGCAAAAAATATAATAATTCAGTTGAACTCATTTTTGTTAACTATTTTTATTTTAATTATTTTAATTTAATAAATTGCGACAATAGCGTTCCAGATAAAATGTCTCTGAAGGGCAGCATCTTTTCCACATTAGTGGTATAACTATGATGAGAAATATTTTAATTTTATTAATTTCATTTTATAAGACTCGAAAAATAATAATCTAATATATTAGATAAAATGTATATAATGCTCCAGTTATTTTTTTTTTTTAGAATGTAAATTCCTCAATATGGGAAATATATAATTCTTTTTCATTTAAATAACACACAGAATGCATATACCCTTAATTTCGGTGAAACCATTTCAATTAAAATACCTCTCGCTCGCACTCGCTAGCACTCGCGGCCTAGGCCACAGGTGAGCTACAGGTGCGAACGGACGCCAGGTAACCCGACCTGCGGCTGTGTCATGTAATTAGGAACTTCCCCGAGCGCCTATCGACTCGGAGGATCGATGGATCGATCGATCGATCGGCTCGAAGGAATGAAGTCATTCGGCAGCTGCTTCTGTTTTTGTTTTTTTTTGTTTAGAAGTTGGTTTTTCACTTCCACTTCCCCCGGCATTTCCCTTCCAATTTCCATTGCCATTTCGGACCAGTCATGACAGTCCTAAGTGGCCCCTCGTGATCTGGTGATCTGCAGAAGGCGAGCCACTTTCCCAGGCCATCCAACCAGATCCGCCGGAGATCTTCATTATGGCCCAGTGGCTCCCGGTTATCTGGCCGTGTTAATCAGCCGATGGCTCCAGGAACTCACCTCTGCATCTGGATGCATCCCAGTTCCTGGCCAATCCCAGCCAGCCTCCGCTAATCTCCGCCAGCGAATCGAAGTCACGTTGCCAAAGCCGACCAGGCCAGGCCAGAGCTGTGTCTTCTAGGAGCCAAGCCCACACTTGCAGGAAAACTTCTGAAAATCATTGGCCAAAAAGAAAGAAACGTTAGAGTATTAAATATATATTAATTACTGCATAAAATAAACAACAAATCATTCTGAGAATCTGAGGGGTTTTCTATATCTCTTTGAAATGCATAAAAGTACATTTGAGATACTTGACTAAAATGCTTCTTAAATGCAATAAATATCACCTAAACCTATGAAAGTTTCCAGCGTAAACGAAAATAGAATAATAAAATAATTAAATAGTATACCAACAAATAGAATTTCTACTTCTTATTTTTTATTACCAATTATAATTATTTTAACCAAACCAGTATTTGTGGTAATTACACCTCCTAGATTTAAGAATTTGGTGATTACTTCGCTCTTTTTCCGGGTGATGCCTCCTATGATCCCCAAAGTTGAGTGTACGACATCCAAGGTAAGCTAATTGCCGAGCGTGTCAACGTATAGGTGAATTATGATATAGAAGCCCTGCGGAATTATATGGCAAGAAATATGGCAAAACTATGGCTCCAACGGCGGCTGATCGCTGTCCAAAGATAATCCCCGCAGGCTATGGAGCATGGAGCATGGAGTATGGAGTATCTCCAGGTCTCAGGCCCCCGATTCTCCGATTCTCCGATTCCCTTCTGTTTCTGTTTCTGTTGCTGTTTCGGCTCTTCTCTATCTTTCTTTCGGCGGCAGAAATCAGAGCTCGTTAAAAACGCTCAGGTTGAACCAATCAAAAGACGCGCCGTCGTCGCCGACGATGCCGCCATCGTTGTGGGCCATAAAAATAATAAAAAAAACAAAAACAAAAACTACAACAGCAACAGCCAAATAAACAAGCAGCAGACACGGGCAAAAACAAAACAACAAAATTATTAACACAAAAAAGTGCGACCGAGATGGATAGAAAGAAGATCTCCAGAGGTACATAAGTATATAATAAAAATGGGTAACGCATCACACAAAAATATGGTGAAAATGTGCGACTTTTTCGTGGCCAACATTAGATATTCATATCGAAAGTTCATTGTACGCAAGAACGCCGGCGACAGCGACATTAAAATATGATCTATGATCCATTGTTCTACAAAATTTCAGTTCAGTTCAGTTCAGTTTCATAAAATTCAAAGGTTCGGTTCGGCTCGGAAGCCAAGAAAGCTTGAGAGCGAAGAAATGCGGGAATTTCTAAAGGGGCAAAGCGAGGCAAACAGGAAATGGCTTTAAGATGGCAACAAATGAAATTAAGTTAATGGCTTCTATAGGAACACAATACAATAGATGGGATGGCGGTTAATCCGCATATTAATAGAGCTTAAGATGGCCGAAGGTGGGCTTTGTTGTTAGTAATATAACAACAAATAATATATGAGCAATTCTGTAGTAGAGCCAAGTGTCATTTAATTTGTTTTTCCAATTATTTAAGCTAGCGGAATACTGCAGTAATAATAAATGCTGGTCACATGATTTTTTTTCTACTAAAAAGCTGACTGCAAATAGTGTGACCTAATTTTGCACGTCTGGCATCTCTGTTAACTGTCACTGAATGACAGATTTCTGTCAATCCTTAGCTTCCTTAGCTTGCCTTGTGGCGTGACTGCTCAATGCTGTTCAGTTGGCTTCAAGCAGCCGCTCGGGGCACACCTCTTGCTCCTTATCTTTATTTCTTATATTTTAATTTAATTTTTTCCCCTTTTTTTATTTATTTATTTTAGTCGCATATTTCTTTACACAGTCTGAACCTTGTTTCTTAAGATAAGTTTCTCTAGAGTTCTCTGGCGATCTCCTGTTTATATTTTTTTGTATTTTATTTTAATATATTTTATTATAATATATATTAATATATAATTATATTTAATATATAAATAAATGCCACTTGGGGTCTTCCCTTGTCTGCTTGCACCTTTTCTGGCTAGTATCGTTTTCGTTTATTGGCTGATATGCTTATTTTTTAATACTTAATTTTTTTTTTAATTTTTTTAAAGAAGTTTGTAGAGTGTATAATTGAATGCCATTGAAATTTTTTTAAAATTTATTTTTCATTTCTTTTTTAATATTAGATCCATGTGGTCTGGGATAGCTTGAAGTCTTATATATTCTTTAATTTTATTTCTTTATTTTTAAAAATAAGAAACAAAGTGAAGTAACCTATCTGGTAATAGAACTGTACTCTACAAAAACTGTGGTAAATCAAAGATTAATTTAATAAACAAATGCCAGAGGCTATGCCTTTGCAGCTAGAAGTCTTATTTATTTTTTAAATTTATTTCTTTATTTTTTAAATAAGAAACAAAGTGAAGTAACCTATCTGGTAATAGAACTGTGCGCTACAAAAACTGTGGTAAATCAAAGATTAATTTAATAAGCAAATGCCAGAGGCTATGCCTCTGCAGCTTGAAGTCTTATTTATTCCTTAATTTTATTTCTTTATTTTTTTAAATAAGAAACAAAGTGAAGTAACCTATCTGGTAGTACTGTATGCTACAAAAGCTGTGGTTAATCAGAGATTAATTTAATAAGCAGTGGCCAGAGTCTATGCCTCTGCAGCTTGAAGTTTTATTTATTTTTTAAATTTATTTCTTTATTTTTTAAATAAGAAACAAAGTGAAGTAACCTATCTGGTAATAGAACTGTACTCTACAAAAACTGTGGTAAATCAAAGATTAATTTAATAAGCAAATGCCAGAGGCTATGCCTCTGCCTCGTATCTGATGCCCCCATCAGGTTTAATATCAACTAAATTCAGCCCGGGGGCCTAAGCTTTCCCTAAGTCGTAACCCTCGTGGTTCCGGCAGCGTTTCTGCAATTGTCTGCCATCATTACATGTAATGTGTGTTGTGTGTGCTGTGTGCTCTCTGTGTGTTGTGTGGAAAAACCTCTTTCCCAGCGTTCTTCCCACGAATACGACGAATACGAATCCAAAATCCGCGGGCTGCAGTCTTGATTTCCAATCCATCAGCATGACTCGGCCGCTTTCCGGGGCCCCGGAGACTGAGGTCTTCAGTCTTCAGTTTTCAGTTTTCAGTTTTCAGTTTTATGGGGCTCAACTATGGCGTATCTAGGTACGTAGTATCCACCTCCCCGTGGCACTTCTTGGGGCCCTAAGCGGGGCCATTAAATCAAACCACTCAACCACATCAACACCCAGGCGTGCAGCTTATTAAGTTGAATCATAATGAAATCTATATAGCTATAGCTCAAGCCGGGACTGAACATACACTGTGCAGGATTTCTTAGCCAATCTGATATGTTTTATGGAAGGACAAATTATTATTACCCCAAAGACACAGCAAATATAATGACAGCCTCAGTTAATATCGTATTATTTGTTGAATATTTAAAATAAAATAAATTTAGAACCAAGACTTCATTGCAGTGCAAGTTGTGGCCTGCACCTGCACTCCCCTCCCTCGCAGCCTTATCAATTACTTTCGTAGAAGTCTCATCATCGTCATAGATTCGACGCTCCACCACGCTGCCGATCCACTTGAGTCCCTGCGGATATATCCCATGCATATTTATGGGGTATGGCAACTTTTGCCCATATATTTTACACGTTCATAATTTTTACATTGTTCTATCACGCGAATCGGCGGCTCTCGGTTCTTGAATTGGACTGGATCCATGCGCCTCCCTCCTCTCGAGCCTATAGGAAAAGCGGGGTTCGAACTGCTCCAGCTCCAGCTCCCAGCTCCCAGCTCCCAGTTTCTGCTTTTTGTTTGCACTTTTTTTTTTTTTTTTAGCTCTTTCCAGTTTTCCCTTGGCCATGTAATGCATACTCCATTGCTTTCAGTCATTATATGGGGGGCTTGGGCATAAATCAGAAGTTGCCACCTTACTTTCTTATAAACCGAATACCTACCTTTTCGTTCCGTTCCGTTCTGTTCCCTTCCCGCGCCTCCTTGGGCGTCGTCGCATGTGCAGCATTTTGAATTATTAGCATTGGACGATGGCGCTGTTTCTTGTTTGCTTCGGTTCTTTGATTGCCAACTTCTTCATAGCGCCATATACAGGAATATATGTATGTTCGTACGTTTGCGGCTAAAATAATAGCAGGAAATTGTAAATATTTCATTGCATATGGGCCAGGGTGCATTCATCCCACAGAAGACCGGAGGCTATTTTAAATAGTTTCCAAGTTTTGAAACATTTTGTGGTTCTAAATTCCAATAAAATGAAACTATTCTGATTTCTGATTCCTTTTATTATGCGCCAAGGTGCACTCATCGCAAGTAAAAGGGAAAAACCACTTTTCATTCCCTTAAAAAGGCAGTAAGTCCGATAAGGGGGATCTATTACATCTATAACATAGCATATTGATATGCAAAGCAAGTCGCATATAGAACTATTTTTCTGATCCCAGCTGTAAAGGCAATATACACGCCCATTTCCGAGTATATATCATCATCAGTGCGTCGTTGTTGGCCATATGGATAGGGATATATACACACATATATGTATATTGTATATGGATTGGCGTTGTTTGGTTTGCTCGCATCGTGTAATGTGTGTGGTAAATAGCGGCAATTGGCACAGCTCCCCACCTGAACAGGTGAGATTTTAGGGGGGCAGGGGGCGTGGCTGGTGGAGGGATTTGTCGGGGCATTGACTGATTGAGGTGAAGGGGTTTCTCGAGTGCTTATTTAACGATAAAATAATACCCACAACGTCACAGCAGAAAATAAATAAAAAAACAATACAATTTGTTGAATTTATTATTACCGCAGCTTGAAACCATGGTTCGAAGCTCGACTTAGTGCGAGTGAGATGGATATAATTGATGTATTGTTTAAGAACTGCCATGTTTTTTAGACGATTGCACTGAATATTCTTGGAGAATATAACGTCAACTTGAATAAATTAAATAATACATTAAATACAGTCTCTCCTGTGCACCTCCATGGCTCTCAGCCCTACCATTTTGAAACGTAGCGTGGCAAGAGTGCGTTATATAAGTGTAGCTACGCAATGCCAATTTCTCATGGCGAACTCAATGCAAATCGCCGCGTTGCCCAACACAGACATACGGGTCGAGACGGAAATGAGGAGCAGCTAGTCGTTAATTAAAACCACTAAATATTACCAACTAAACCGAACCGAACCGAACCGAATTAAGCTGAAGCTGAAGCCGGCCCAAAATGGAAATTAAAAGCCAGACGGCGGACGGACGGACGGACGGACTCTCTGGCAAAGTTCAGAAAAGCACAAAAGCCAGAGCCGTGACTCAGTTAACCAGTGGATAAAAATTGAAAATACGGGCCATAAGCGTAATCAGCGCAGTAGTAGTAGTAGTAGTTGTAGTTTTATTTCATTCCAAACCGCCGACTGATTTTTGCATAATAAAACACTTAATTTCCATGAGCATTTCCAAAAAAAAAAGAGGAACAACAACAAAATATACAGAAGCGAAACCAAAAAAATAATAGAAAACCCCAGCCGAACCGAACATCTTCGTATGTAATTTCAAATGGGAAATTTATGCAGCGAGTTTGTTGAAAATCATTAAACAAATCGCACTTTAATAGGCACTACCCAGCCGAGGCCTACGGAAATTTACGACCCACAGACTCCCCCGAAAAGAAAACCAAGAGCCAAGGAAAAAACCAACCCAAGAAACCCGAAGAAAAACCAAGAAAAACACCCAACAAACCAACAAAGAGACCAGCTTGAACCGAGCTTTGAGCCAAGAGTTGAACCGAACTGAGCGGAGCATCCATGCGGTGCAGAATTGAAGTGAAGTGAAGTGCAAAAGACAACACACGGCAGCAACAATAGTAGCAACAATAGTAACAACAATGACTCTCCAAATAGGAATAGAAAAAAAAATAAAAATAAAAATAAAGGTAGCAGCGCCGAAGCACCTGCGCCTGCGCGCAGCCGAAAGACGAAAGCGCAGTCGTGGGCGGAGCCAGGCGACAGGAAAAGGGGCTACAGAATACACTGGAAAAATATGACACTAATTATGTTAAGAACTTGTCATATTTTGGATAATTAATCATAATTCCAAGGCTTAATTTTTCTGTCTTTTGTTTATTATTTATTAATTTTGAAGAAATTTTGAAATAATTAAGTTAAATGTTGCATTTAAAAAAGCATTTCAAGAACATGTAAATGTTTTATTTAATTCATTTTACGCTTTTTGGTGTTTTCTTTATATTTAACACTTATATTTATTTAATCAAAAATAAAATAACTTGAGATACATAAAAAGATACATTAAACCTTGCATTTGACCTTAAAAATATATTTTAAAAATTTAGTTTAAAATGTTTTTAAATTAGCATATTATTTTTAAATTAAATCAAATAGACCAAGTAGCAATAAATAAAAATAAAAATTAATGGAATTAATAAATGAATACTTAATAATATAATCAAAATAATAAATAATAAAATTCCGAACTTTTCATTCAAAGAAAGCAGTTTAAATATACATATGTATGTACCTTTAATTTCTCCCAGTGCAGCCTGCACTGCAAGGTGTTTCTCATGCGTTTTCGGCCTGCCTACTAACTAACCAAGCTGACTAACTAACTAGTGAGAGCTACGCATCGCCGTCGCAAGAAGTCGGAGTCGCCCATTACGTTTCAGTGCGCCAGCCAACCAAGCAGCAAACCCCAAAAAAACAAAAAAAAAAAAAAAACAATGGATAAAAAAAAGATATATACTTTATATACAAACACACACACACACATATAGCGAGACAACAATAAAGAAGCAGCGACTGAGCCCCGATATGTATGCGATTTTTATGTGTGAACGTAGACAAGTTCGGTAGTTAAATAGATGCACAAACATACAAACACACAACCAAAACACAACAAAAGGCAGTAGTAGTAACAACACTATAGGCCCCGTCAGTTGGACAGCAGCAACAGCGGCAACAGACAAAAACAACAACAAGCCAAAGAAAAACCCCAAAGTTAACCAACATTAACATTTAATCGAACCTCATGTTCAGTAGAGCATGTCTCCTGTTACATACGAGTTATCATCCGAGGGACGACGGGTGCACACAGCACACACACACCACACACACACCACACATACACACAGCTCGGCACTCAGGGGGTTAAGTGAAGCGAGGGGATCGAGGCATCGCCAGGGGTTAACAGAGGGAACTACTGAAGCTCTGCATAAAGACTTTGCCACACTTGAGCTCCAGTTAAGGGCCTACACGCCAAGAAATTGTGGGAATTGAAGAATATATTTTACTAGAAATTATATCCCCTTAAGCTGTTATTACAGTACAAAATATTTATTAAAAAAAGCTTTGTTTATTCTTATTTTCTAGAATTTATTTGGGTTACAATTATATTTGATACCTTTTACACAATTTTAAGGGTCTTAAAAATAAGTTTATAGTTCCTTAGTTCCTTAATGAACTCTTTACATGCTTACACATTTTTTTTCTGTGTAATATACATATGTAAACATGTATGGGTTCTATAGATAGATATAATATTATTCTTATAAACCATTATTTTCTAGAATTGATTAAAATGATATTTTATATTATTTTTAATTTTCTACCTAAGGGTTTTAAAAGAAATTTCCTAGGTTTTTATAATGCCAAAAGTTCGGTTTATGATGTATATATATTTCATAACCCTATATACATTTTTTATCTGTGTAATATTCTTAAATATGCAAGTTCTTTTCACTTAAAAATATAATTTTCTAGAATTTACTGAAGTGCCTACGAGTTAACATCTTCTTGTGTATCTTCTACTTAATGTCAAGGATTTTAAAATTAAATTCCATGTACCTAATGAATCTATTATTTTATATATTTATTTCACAATCCCATACCCATTTTGTCTCTGTGTAATATTCGTAAATATGTATCGGTTCTGTGTACTTGTGTGTGTCGGCTGTTTGCCGCTGATGATCGCTCAACGTCGTCATCGTCGTTAGCGTTGTCGCTGTCGTCTTTTGTTTTCGCAGGCGGTCGCTGCTCTCTCTCCCTCTCTCTCTCGGGGCCCCCTCTCTAGCCACCCAACCAGAGTACACCTTCCACACTTCCATTGCCACTTCCAAGCCCATTTCCATTCCCATTTCCACCATTTTGCAGAGGCATTTTAATTTAATTTCGTTTGCATTTCATTTGTTTCGGGGTTGCGGGTTCGCGATTCGCGATTCGCGATCATCATCGAACCCGCGCGCGGAGAGTGTGTAAAAAATCACATAAAACCTGCCCTCGATGGCGCCTCCCGGGGGCCGCGCCAGTGGGCAGGGTTGGGGTCACGAGATCTCGACGGAGATCGCCAGCCGATAGGCAAAGTGGCTCTGCGGACTTTCAAGCTTGAGAGATTGCCGCGATCTCAGATAGCGTTGACTCTGCGGAAGGAGCCCACTGCGATCAGTGATCACAGATTGCAGATCAGGGATCACCCTAGGTGCGTGTCAGATCTCAATTCGAAAGATTTCTGAACATCAGTGAGTATCAGTGATCCTTTGCTTACAAAGTGTTTGTTATAAAGCTATGAACTAAAGCAACAGATAGCTGAAATTATGCTGGAACTGATCAGACTCAGTTAGTAGAAGTACTTGGAACAATACTTATATTTATTTATATTATATTTCCACCTTCTACCCTTACCAAACCTTCTCTGCTTTCTAATTTAAAGTTTGGCCTCTTTAACAGAGATCTTTCTCTCTCTCTCTCTATCTGGGTTATAAGTTATAAGGGTTATATGATGGCCATAACCCCCATATTAAAAAAAAAACCCAAATTAGTAACTGAATTAAAGAGTCCAACTAGCGGCACAAAAGCAAGGCGATCTTTGAACTCACCTCAAAATTAAGGCCCAGACCAAGACCAGTGGCAGTCATTATAAGGCCAAATGCTAAACGATCCACTAACACTTGACCAGGGAACCACCAGCTGGGCCCTGGAGATGTGACTCCGCCTGGGAATTATGGAAATTATGACGATTTAAAAAGGAATGCCGGGCCGAAGGCACGATGGCATCTGCGGTTTGGCGAGTTTGGCTTCCGAAATGGGGCCCAGGGATCCCATGGGATGCAGATCCGATGAGCCGCTGAGCCACGGCTGCGCGGCTCCACCTTAACCCATTAAAGGCGAACGTGCCACAATTATGTGCGTTGGCAAATTGCTCAATTGCCCGACCACCGGAGCCACCGAGCCACCGAGCCAGCTAACCACTGGACCACCGCAAAATGCGAGCACAAATATTTGCATTTGGCCTGGCACCACCGCTTATACAATTTATTTGCAATTTTCAATCAAAAGTCGTGGCCAGAACTGGAGGAAATACGGCTAAGAAAACGAAACCGAAATTGATTACTTTGCCGCATTGCGGTTACCGGGGCTACAGTGGTGGGCTACAGTGCGGCACAGTGCTGTAAGGCTTCCTTTTTAGCACTAAATGTTGAGAATATATTAAGCCAAAGGCAAAGAATATAAAGCTAAAAGCAAGCTAAAACAGTTGTAGAATCCTTTTAGATATTAAGAATATTATGAAACTGATAAGAGCACAATGATCAAATAGTAAGAGATTTTTAAACTAATTTACTTGGGACTTAAGCTTATATAAAAATCAGGTTAAACCCTTTAACTAACTTCGAGGTCAAACTAATCAAAAATTCTGAATGGTGGGTTTGATGCTTAAATAATATAATATATGTATATTTAATATAATACATAATTATAATAATATAATAACAATATCACAAGCACCGATTGTTTAGTAGTAACTTTAGGGCCAAGTCCTCATTAATATTATATACACAAAGAATTTTACTATAAATTAATCCCTAATATATTTTATTGAAAATAATACAAAATACGAATTATATCAAATGTTTAAAGCATACAGTTATTTTTAAAGAATTGCCATAATTGTTTGTTCATTTTTCCTACAGTATTTTCAGTCCTATAACCAAAAACAATAGTGTCTTTGCTATAACCCTGTTTATATCAACTTGAAATAAAATTATGCTTTAAGATCAGCCCACCCCTTCTGCATTGATCCTTATGAAACGCACTGTAAATCATCGCCCGGGTGGCCCAGTTCGATCCGATCACGTTCCAATATTTTGGGCTTTTCCATTATGCATTTGTCGGCCCATAATTTATAGCGAAAATTTGATCAATTTCGAAGGGCGCTTAACTCACGGGTGGCATTCGAGTGCGAGTACGAGTACGAGTACTTGCTCTCCCCCCACCCCCCCTATGTACATTTTTTTCCTGCATTTTCCATCCAGAGAGATGGGATCTCCAACTCTCGATACGTTTTCACGCATCAACTAAAATTGAACCCATGAAATGCAGGAAGCGCAACGTCTTCCAAAAGATCTTTGTGTGTCGGCTTTTAACAAAATCTTTACGATATGTCATTAAAAAACACAAAAACACACAAAGGAAATATATATCTATATATATGTATATGGGGTATATATATAGACACACACACACACACGTAAGCCCTGTCGGCGTTTATCGCTGTCGGCAAATCGGAAGTTTAATGGGTTAATGATGGGCACAACGGGCCAGAGACGGGGACGGGGCCGGAGACGGAGATGGTTCCAGAGACCAAAAACTAAGCACGGCT
Organism: Drosophila baimaii; assembly: GCA_018874675.1. NCBI lineage: Eukaryota > Metazoa > Arthropoda > Insecta > Diptera > Drosophilidae > Drosophila > Drosophila baimaii. The sequence continues at coordinate 9,806 of JAEIIU010055361.1, read as the reverse complement.
ACAAAACGAGAGCAACAAATAAACATATAAAAAAATAGAGACAAAAACTAGGGCTGGAGGGAGAAACAATCATAAAAAATTGCAGCCGACACACGACCGCGTTGCACCACCCGGTGGCAGCCGCTCGGACCACCTTGGTGGCCATCCATCCATCCATCTAAGCATCCGATCCATCAGATCCATTCCTCCCCCTATCCTATCCCCGTGGCATGGGGAGTGCTGGGGCCCAGATCTGTAGATGATCGCCAAGCGCCATCCGTGATGGAATCTGAACTTATTATCGATAAATTATCGCGCGGCCGTAAAACTTAAAAGATATTTGATCTTCAGGTCACTCGGCAGTCGCTTTGATTGAGTTTGTGGTGAAAATATGTTAATATTTAATTACTGTCTTCCATTGATCTCTTCCAGAATCCAATAAAATCTGAACTTATTTTCGATAAATTATCGTGGCTGTAAAAGTTAGGCGATAATTGACCTTAAGGCCATTCGGCATGAAAATATTTTAATATTTTATTACTGTTTATATGATTATGAGTAGACAAAGGTGCTTCTTATTAAGAGATCAGCTTGATCCTTGCTCTTGAGCACAACCTAAGGAAATCGGAACTGATTATCGATAAATTATGATGCTATAAAACTTACAGGATAATTAATCGTTGGGCTATTACCATTATTTTGGAAATATGTTAATATTTTATGAGTGTTTATATGATTTATGGTAAATAAATGAAAGAAGTGATAATGGATACGAGATCTTTAAAGGATGCTTCTTTGATCAAGTTGCTTATTGATCATTCTTTTGCTTTTCCTTAAGCATATGTCTTGATTTTTGATACAAGTTAGTTTATTTAAATGTATAGTTTATTTTAGGGACCTTTAAGCCTTACTCCAATCATGTAACTCCTGGTCCTACTTATACTCCCTCCCTCTACATCAAGATCTTATCAAAATCTACTATTAAAATCCATTATCAGAACCTATCTAATCCAATTAAGCAGAGATCATGGCCGTTGTCTTTCCGCCAACACTAATTGATCCTCATAATCAAATATCCAGCATCCGCAGGCGGGCCGCACTCGTGTATCCGATGTGATCAAGTGATCACTTAACAAGTGCAGCCCGACGGCCTCCGCTCCTAACGGAAACGAAACTCTCAAAGTGTGTGTGTGTACGAAAAAAACATTTTCAATTAAGTTAAATTTCCATCTCCGCTTCAATTGAATTGAAGCATTCACACGCCCTTTTGCCACACGATCGGCGATCGGAGAAAAAACGAAACACAAAAAACAAATAAAGTCGGGATGCTGATGAGCTGCCGTTGATCACATTAACACCAAGCCGAGTGGAACGATGATCATTGGCATTAATGATCTCCGGCGAGGAGATACAAGATACTCCCTCATCCATACTCATATCCATATTTCCCATTCCAGTCGCAGGCGCAGTCGCAGTCGCAGTCCCGCCATTTATTGAAATGTCACTTTCAATTAAAACTAACTGCTGAGCAAACATAATTCAGGCGTCGATCACAGCGCCCTCGCAGAGGCAGATCTTTGCATTAATTGATGATATCAAACCGAAGTGTCCGGCATTGGCACATTATCGTTTTTGTCCAGGCACTGGAAGAAAATGTATATAAACAAAGGCTTTCATTTGAAATTAATTTCAATTTTAAATCTACAAAAACAATGCTACTAAAAATGAAGCATTAGAGAGCTCGTGAACTCTAAAACAAAATGCGTGAAGCTCATTTGCTTGCCCATTCTGTTTTGCTGCGTGGTTGCTCTTTCCTTTCAAATTAAGTGCCCAACGCTGTCTTTATTAATACCTTAAACTTAAAGGCACAAGGGTATTTTTAAATTACAATTTAAAGCCTTGTTGTCCAAGCAAACTATATTTATTATATAAAACCCACTCACTGGGCTTTGAATTAAATTTATAAATAATTTTTATAATTTTCCCTCAGTGCCCTTTGGTACCAGCTGCATTGGTCCATGCTTGACCCCGGCGGGCGAGAGAGACAATGCCCAGCTTGGAACTCATTAAGCACACCAGAGACCCCCTCTTCTTCCCCTTTCTGATATTGACTTATGGCATTTTTATTACCAGAACCAACAGAAGTATCTTTTTTCCCCCCTTAAGCTTGGCATTCCGGGAATTTTTCAGGCTTATGCATGGCCTCGCTGCTGGTGTGGGCCGCAGGAGCCACCAAAGGACATCATTATCATCATCAATAAGGCATAATTCCTGGCAAACAATTCTATTGAACAACACACAGCCACGACATCGTCGTCGTCGTCGTTGGCCACCAAAAGTGCCTTTTATAAAGCGAACACTGAGCTTCTGGCTCGTGTTACAGCCACCACAGTCCCAGGAGGTTCTTCCAGGTTCTGGACTCCAGCAACTGCCGACTCTATGATCAGCGATCGCTGGCCTAGGCCTGGGATACACACACACAATAGGGGTCACAATGAATGGCAATTTTTTTCAACTGTCAAAAATTTATAGTTCGAGCTGCCTGTCTCTGCCAAGAGGCAGAAGCCAGCTTCGGTTGGTAAACAGGAGCGGTTCGAGTGGGGATTTATTTTAAGGGAATTTCTTTAGATATCTCTAGAAAATGTTAGCATTTACTTTATTATTTCAATTATGTGCAGACTCTTTAGGATATATTTAAACATACTGGGTTTTAATTTAAGCGAACATAATGTTCCATAAACCCTAGGAGTTGCTCCTCAGACTCCGCCACCGTTCCGATCAGAGACTGGCCATCGGTAGTCGGTGTGGGCCCACCTACTGAGGGCGTTTCTCGCTTAGCACCAGCCAGAGAGACCAGGCCTGGGTCCAAGCCCTACTACTCCCACCATCCTGCCCCCTCCTGCCCCCCCGGGCAATAGACAAATATACAAGGCAGGGGCGCGCGCTGGTCGATTTATAAAGGTGGCTTATTATTGCAATTTAGCCACTGGTTTTGATTTTGCCCAGGAAGCCACAGAGAGGCACAGCGAGTGGCCGGGAGAGACAAATGTCATTTGGCAGCCTTCGAGCGACTATATAGGCTGTCATGATCATTATCGCAATATATATTCAGCCTACCAAGAAACGGCAATGGCCATGGCCACGGCCACGGCACGCACTGTAATCCCAGCTCATCTCCGGATCGCTGTGGTTGGTCTGGGATATACACTATGGATCTCCCGGGAGAGATCTCTTGTGCCCGCTCTCTATGGATGAATTGTTCGGGGCGAAAGTGAGTTATGCCCGCGACGCGTGCACTGGGCCAATGTCCTGCTGTGTGTGACATCCCCTGGCCAGGGTTCAGGCGAGTTCGATCCGATCGGTGCACCTCCGCCCCGGCCCCCGTCCCCGTCCCCGTTCCCGTCCCCGTCCTCATTTGTAATTTATACTTACCAGCCAAGCAGTCAATAAATGTCATGTTTGTGTTGTTGATTGTCCACACCAGGCCAGGCCAGGCCTGGGCCAGGCCGAAACCAGACTCGCTCGAGCGGGCAGGAGGTGCTCCAGTATTCGGAATCGCAGGCATTCCTCTTGGCCATGGGCTCTGGGCTGTGGCTCTGCGATTTGCATACACAAGATCAATTGCAGGTGATTTGTTTAGCTGTCGAAATCGTCGTCTTATCGTAACTCATTACGAGATTTATTTTGTTCAACAAATGCAGAAGGTGTGATTTGTCTTTGTACCGATCACAGTCGCAGTCGCAGTCGCAGTCCTGCTCTGGGCTCTGAGCTCTGAGCTCTGAGCTCGCCGATCTTGGCATTTATTTTTTATTGAGTGAATCATGCATCAGGGAGGCAGTTCCGCTGCACTGGGAGAAAACACACAGCTACTTTTGGGGGGGAATAATAAATAATAATAGTGATTAAGTGCAGGGGAAACTCTGTTTTGTAATATAAAACTTCACTTATAAATGGTGTTAATCTTTGAATTTATGATCTTTTCTATTGGAAGTATTTAGGAGTAAGGTTTTGGCATGGCACTAAAATTCCCAACTGGTTCAGGTCAGGAAAACATTCACTAAAATTCCCAACTGGTTCAGTTTAGGAATACATTCCAGATCAGCTCAAGTTTGAGTCATACTAAGAGCTCTTTTAAATATTATTATGACCCAGAACCCTATTAATTTATTTAAAAATATTTTATCCTATTTGGTAGCTCAAACTATTTTTTTCAAGTGTCCTATCTTGCCATGGCTTTTGGCTTTCGACTGGTGTCGGCTGAATGGACTTTTAGGCAATGGTTCAATAAATTCTCCTCGCTCCCAACGCACTTGGCAGCATCATTAACCGTCCGCGGACACAAACACGGACACAGACACGGACACGAACTTGGTCAGGAGGGGCAGGTATTGGGAGCAGGAGGAGGAATGCAACCTGGACAGTGGGCCGCCCACAAAGGCCGCCTGGACACTACTGGCATGATGAGCAGCTTCTAAATGCGACCGCAGCCGCAGTTGGTCCACAAGCGAAGCGATAATGTGATTTATGCCGTCCATTAATCTGGTAATTCATTTAAGCCCAGGAAACTGAGCCGCTATCCAGCGGGCCAGCTAAGCAAGTATCCCCAGTATCCCCAGTATCCCCAGCATCCCCAGCATCCCAGTATCCAGTGCCAGTCCGTAGAGGAGTCGTCGTCGCACATATTTTATGGCATTGTGCATATGAATCTTGGCCGGTTGCTGCCGCCTTGCATCGCATCGATTGCAATTCGACTGCTGTTCATCTTACCAGGGGTGGGGCGAGGGAGGAATATGCAACAGGTGAGGTGGGCAGGTGAGGAAGGTGAGGAGCAGGATGCTGGCCCCTTGCTGTCTCTCCCAGCGGAGGGCCAAAGCTCTGGCAGCGATCGCTTGTCGCTTGTATTAATAAAACATTAATTACACACTTGATACTCGCTCAAGTCGCGGGCTTCGATGCCACCGAGGCACTGAGAGAAAATAAAATACTTAGGGAATTATTTGGGGGTACTTACTAATACAAATATCTAGATAGTATTTCAATAATATAAGATTATATATTTATTATTTGAGTTTACAACTCTGTCAATCGATAGTTATTATTTCCACATGTTCAGGCTTTTATTTTGCATAATCTGAGTTAGTAATAATATTTATTAGAGCATATGCTCCCGCTTTTCTCCCTGTGTGCCGCCCCGCTTGAATGCTTCTCTGCCTCTCTGCCTGGGTGCTGCGATGCTGCGATGCTTCGATGGTCTATGAGGTGTCGTTGTAGGTGTTGCATGGGCTTGGCTGGTGGTCCACACGTTAGACGACGCGCCTGCTGATGCCGATGATGATGCGCAAAATTGATGGGCAGCCAGCCACCGAATGCTGTCGGTTTGTGTGGTGGAACCACTGGCACTGGTGGGCACAGGGATCAGAGATCGGGAAAGGGAATGGGAATGGGAATGGCAGGTTACTGGAGAGCTCAGGCAGGGGTCCTTGGGGTCAGCCGAAGCGTTTAGGAATCCAAGACTTTATCAAGAGGCTTTTACTTGGCTCAAAGAAGTGTTTAGTTCGGGGAAAGATACATTTGCTGTCGTAATTCTAAATCGGTGAAGTTTTAACATTATTTTTAGAATCTATAGAATCTTAATAATCGAAAAAATAAAGCCCTCCCTAATCCCTCCCTTTTACCTAGACCAATCAATCCAGTTACCTGGCCTCTGGCAGCGGCGGGGGGGGAATTCCAGAAATTGATGGGCACGTCGTCATGCTAATTGTACGTGTGATTATTTTGACAGGAGAGGAACTTCCGATGTCGGCGGAGCAGGCAATCATGCGTCCAAAATGTCAAATTAAACAGCTCGGAACTGATTTCAGGCAACAGAAAGTGGCAGCTCGGCGGGTCCCCCGTTCCCCGCTTCCCAGAGTCGTGTGAGCGAACACCCACTTAACTAATCGCATGATTAATGATGTCAAACTGACACTCGAGGCAAACTCCGCGTACTCCCTGCTCAGGCACAGGCACAGGCACAGGCACAGTCACAGTGAGCAGCCACATCCCCATCCTCCCGTTCCCGTCCAGATCCCATCCAGATCTCCAGTAGGTGCATGCTGGCCTGCCAATCGCAACTGCGACGCCTGAATGACAGGTGCTGACAGGTGATAGATTATTGCTGGCGTGCTGCCGATGTTCATGCTGCAGCCTTTGGGACCTCGCGTGATTTATCCCGAAAAGAAATGAAGGAAGCCGGGGCAGGAGCAGGAGGCGCACATCAAATTGTATGTGTTCCTGATTATGCAGGCTGCACGGTGAGAAATTTGGGGGGCAGAAGCGAGGGAAAATCACAGAATTAGCAGGTTAATAAATAACAGAAAATATCTCTATGTAAGAATCGTTAATTTATATTTAAATCTTCATGATTTAATGGGAGATTTCATCGATATTATTATTATCGATTATTTTTTTATTTCCAATATCCTTAACGATTTTGAAATATAGTAAACTTTATTTATTTTACATTTATTTAAATGTATTTGCAACAGAATATTAATTAATTGGTAGTTACAATTATTCCCAAGCACGTTGCTCGATAAAATATCGATATTTCTTAATATTGTCTTACGTTTAAATTAAATATCTAGATACTTTATCTTTTGATTATTTTCAAGGCTCTGAAAACAGTATTTTAAATAGATTAAACTTTAAAAAAATGTACGAAAGTCAACCGATGCAAAATTAATTAATAGCCTTTGAAAGGTTAATCGATAACATATCGATACTTTATTATTTATTATTATTGTTATCGCTTTTAGTTTATGTCTAAGAGACGTATCGAATTCCATGATTTGCTAAATCTTGTCTTAATTTGTAAACAAAATAAACCTAAATTACATTTACGATATGCAATTATTGATTATCGATTTCCTGCAAGAAGTCCCCCACTAATCTCAGTGTACTGCCAGGGCGGCATGTTGGCATCACCGCATAAATGCCTAAAAGCAGGAAAGCAGGAAAGCAGAAAATCGGAGAAGCAGAAAGCATCGAGGCAGGAGAGCATCATCATCCGGCAAGGGTAATTGATCTGTTCAATCCACGGCGATCGGCCACGCCGGACTGGAACTGTGACGGGGACTCCCCATCAAGTTGGGCCAAAATCCGGGGGTAATGTGTACATACGTACTTGCCCTGAGCATTATTAATGATGGCAACGTTGCCCTATTAGCCGATAACTCAATTCATTTCGGCTAATTGAGCGTTGGGAAACAGGACGAAAGGATTACGCTCGCTCGCTGGCTTCCGTTCCGGATGGGGGGGGAGCAGGAGTGGGAGCCACCACCAACCACCACATGACCCAATGATTCCCTTTCGAAACTGATTGAAAAGGGCAAAGGTCATTGATTGATTTGTCTTTTTCAGGGCTTTAATTAAGGCAACAAGACAAGCAACAAGTCCAACTGGGGAAATGTTAAATAAATAATGAGATATTTGTGTAAATTTAGCAAAGAAGGGTTATAGAAACTTAGAAACTAAAAACTAATTCTGAGAGATAACCAAAGGCTAGTGCACTCATTAATGGCACACATTCATTCAAAATGCAAACCCAATCCGATCCGAGGCGATCTCTGATCCCACGTACCGACCGCAGGCGCTGACAATTGATTTGTCATCACAATTGGACGTGGTTGGATCTCGGCCAGAGATTTGCCATAGTCGAATCAATCAGAGGCCCCCCGAGGCCCCCAGAGGCCCCCAGAGGCCCCAGCCATTGCCAAGGCAAAGCCAATCGCGCAGCCAAAGCAAATAAGAGCGTTCCAGTGATCGTGTCACGTACGTGGAATTGGGCTGAGGCCGGGACTCTGGACTCCATAGGTTCAGTCTGTGGCCTGGCCGATGTCGATGTCGAAGCCGAAAAGCTTACCTAGAACGAATCTCGTCAACGTTAATTTTTATTGTGATTTCCTAGAACCGAACCGGCGAACCAGCGAACCGGCAAACCGGCGAACAGTCCTCAGTTCGGTTCGGTTCGGTTTCGGCCTGGTAAATCACGAAAAAGTGTCGGCGGACACGCGCCTCTAAAATCGAATCGAAATGCAAATTATGCAACGCCGCCGCCAAATGAGGTGGACACCAAGCGGGCGGAGGAGGTGCAGTGTGTCCTCCCGCCCCCCAGTGGGGGTCTGCAGTTAATTTTTAACGACGCCAGATTTGTGCATTCAGGCGCTACAAATTGTTTATTGTGGGGAATGGGGAATGGGGAATGGGAGCCCGTGCCTCGCCGGCTCGCGAGAGCAGAGCGACGACATCCATCACCAAATCGAATTCGATGTGGTCAGTCCTTGTCCTCGTCTTCGTTGTCTTTTATCTTTTCTCGCTGACAGATCTTTGAGTTCCGATCGTCATTCGATTTGGAAATTGACAAAGTTTCTGCGGTGAACTCTCAATATTTTCACAAATTTAGAGTGAGAGAGGGCCCTCAAGGTTGGCGAGGTGAAACTATGGCATCTCTGCCATGGAATGGTTAAGAACCCCATTTGTTGGTCTCCATTTAGCCACTCCTTGAGGGACCTACGCCCCCCCCCGACCCAGCCACTCCCCTGTGGAAGGAGCATAACCAGCTCGTTTCTGGCGGCTGCTTAAGCATGCAAATCACGGATGCGACCGTCGTCCGTCGCCTCGTGTTGAGGAACGCGCGTCAGCATCATAAAAATGTCACTCCAAAGTGGCCCAGGGATGTATGGACAAAGCACCGATGATATATCGTATAAATATCGGGGTAAATAGCAATCGGAAAATTTATATATCGATTTGATGTAAAATATAAAGTTTGGCAGGTTTTTTAGACAGAAGAAGAAATTTAATTTGAATGTTAAGTAAGGATCACTAATCTATTTTTATTTTTTAAAGTTGGGTAAGTTTCAGAAAATCGATTATATCGATATCTTATGGAAAGCATCGAAAATTTGGTATCTGTGCAGAAAAATAAAAAAAAATACAAAATACAATGTTAATGTTTATTTAACATATGTAAGTAAATAGGAATAACTATTTAATTAAAGTTAGTTTGAAGAAATGTATCATTTCGATAAGTTATCGAATGGGGATTACAAAAAGAATGAAAATTGTAGATGTAAACTCTGAGTTTGAATATAAAATCATACAATCTACAAAATTTATTGTTAAACTAATAATATCGATATGTAAATAATCGATATGGAATGTGCCAATTTGCCCACGCTCCTCGCCAATTCATCCCACTGTGCCCAGATCGGCGAAGAAGCGGCAGAAGCAGGCAGAAGAATGAACGATTTGTGTGTTTTAGATTGAAATCAAAGTAAAGCTCAAAGCCAAAGCCGCCAAGAGCGATATCGTCTTAACCCCTTCGTGGTGTACCGCTTAACCCGCGCGATTACTACCTTTTCTCTTATGCATATATACAGATATATGTATATATAGATATATGTATATATGTGTATGAGTATATGTGATTTGTCAAAACTGTTACGATCGCCAAATTGCAGAGAGAGATAAGTCCCCAGTCCCTCTCAGATCCCAATTTAAGGCCCTGGCAGACGGCGGCAGGCCGTCTTTTATAATTATATTTTGTTGTTGTTATTGTTGTTGCTTTGCTCTGTTCTCTCGGTGTCATAAACTTATTGAATATCTTGATATCGTCGAGGTTCGGCTCCCCAGGCCCTGTGCTCCCCTGCACTCCCCTACGCTCCCCTACGCTCCCCTACGCTCCTCCTTTTCTGGGGTTCGTGTGAATATGAATTAGCTCTGCGCCGGCTAATTGGCAGTGGCACTAAAGCTGACTGCTGCGGCACCCAAGCTGTCTATTACAC
>JAEIIU010055357.1:0-18556 GCA_018874675.1 Drosophila baimaii | reverse complement strand
ACCTCCTTGGCCATTGCTAATATTTAATAATTCAACTGACCAACCTCAGAAGCTAAAAACCATGTCAGGTTAACTCAAAATGATTGACAAGCAGTTAAAAGTTAATATCAAGGTGAATGCAATTACAATTTATTAAAAGGGTGGAAACTATTTCAAATTGCAGAATGCAAATGAAACCTCAAGTCACTGCAAATAGATAATGACTCCTCGGCTGACCTTCCGCGGGTTAAATGGTTTGCAGGTCAATTGAAATTGATTGGAAAGAAGGCGAAAATCAAGGTGAATGCAATTTGTCGGCCCAAAGACATTTCAAATCAATATTGTCGCTTGTAAAATTAGACGAGCGAGTAAGCAATTAGTTGATTTACCCATTAAATATTTAAGGATTAAGGGTAGGGACTTGACCTAACCCTGAATAAAAACTCAAAACACTTAAAGGCATTTGTGTGGGGGAAGGGTAAGCAAGGATATGTGTGTGTGTGCGCGATGATTTGGGCCCCCGAGGATATTGGGCCATTCTCCATTACACCCGCCCACACACACACCCCGCACAAATATGAGTGTGCGGCTACTTAAGCCAGTGTATATGTTTGTGCCAGTGTGGTTTGGGTTTGTGTTTGCTTGGTCCTGGCCAAACCCACACACAGAGCAGCCACCGCCAGCGCCAGCGCCAGCTCTTGTTGCATCAGCGCGTCGCTCGCGGGGATTCCTCTTCTTAACGAAAAAAAACATATATATATATTAAAAAAGAGAAACGAAAATGCAGCAAAGGATTGGAAGGCAGTCCGAGTGCGCTTTTTTATACGTTTCAGCTTGAAACGTGACGTGCGCTCCGGCTGAAATTATTTTTGCTAAAAAATTAGCAACCTCAGCGGTTGCCGCTGGAATTGGGTTAAAGTCACAGGCGAGGGGCAGGCTGGCAGTTGGTTTTGTGGCCCACTTTTTCCTCCACCGCCTAATGCGCGCCGCTCGGCTCAATGTCAGGACGAGCATTGGGGACACCCAGCTGGCAGCTGGCAGCTCCCATCTCCCTACACTTCCTGACTGCTGGGAAAGTGATTAAAATTGCGCCACCGCTAACGAGGTGCGGACGGGTCCTTGGCAAGGACCCACTGACTGACTGACTGACTGACTGACTGACTAAGTGACTCACTCACCCAGGGACAGTGGTGATCGAAGCGGTCCACGCAGTTGTCGCACAGGCTGCAGTGCGAGGCCCTTGGCGGCCGGAAGATCTTGCAGGTGAAGCAGTATTTCAGCTTGACCGTCTGGCCCTTCACGAGGACCTCCTTGGTCCTGGGGGGCGGTCGATATGTGGGGCTGTTTAGCGAGTTTGGCACCTCTGTGGTGGTGGTGTGCGGTGTGGTGTGTGTGTGTTCCATATCCAGACGGAAATGCAGCATAAGCATCAGGAGCATCGACAGCAGCAGCAGGAGCGTGCGTTGTTGACATGAAAAAAAGGGGGCGAAAGAGCAAAGTTTTCTCATTTTAAATATTTTATACAAAGGCAACACAACGGCAACTCATTAGTGCAAAGGCAACGCAGCGCGTTCGCCTTTGATGATTTTTTATACGGAATAAATATTTCTCCTTATTTTTATTTTTATTTTTCACCATCGCGTTTTATTTTCTCATTCTATGTCATGCCACGCTCATTACTTTTTACGTTACGTGCGCTCCTCGGTCGCTGCCTTCCCCCTCCCCCACACACATACAGACTTAATGAAGTGAAAACAAATATATATGTATATATATACGCAAGTGTCTGTGTTTGAGTGGGCAGGAGGAGAAGGATATTCAGGCAACAGGCAAACGACCTTGGCCACGTTTCCTTTTGGATGGACGCAAGGACTTTGACTGTGACTGCGACTGCGATTGCGATTGCGACCGCCACGGCGACTGACTACTACGGGATGACGGGGCGGATGAGTAACGTACCAATTTGCTTTTCGATATAGGCGGCCTCATCATTGGAGGCTCGCGGTATGACGCCCGGATCCGTGAAGGTTGTGCGCAGCAAGGAACTCATCGTGAAGAAGTAGAGAACCGCTCCCACAATGGGTATCACCGGATTGATGCGCTCCGCCAGAAATGGACAGCTGCAAAGGAAATGAAAATGGCAAAGGAAAAGGACATCATTAATCTAATGTTCTGTTTTTCTGTTCTGTTCTGTCATTATGGTTATGGCGGCAACATCTTGCTTTCGGTTTGATTGTTTCAGAGTAAATTTAGTAATAAACCATTGATGTGGCAATAAAATAAGGAAATCATTGGGATTTTTTTTATAAATGTATAACTGAGATAAGCTATGGAGGTATAGCGAGAGGAAAACTTCGACATGATATATCAATAACAAAAATTAGGCTCAATATTATATCGAAAATATCGTAAAGTTTCATGTATGGAAAATTTAAATATCGAAAAACATGGAATTTAATGTTAAGATATCGATTTTATCGATAATATCGAACAAATATATGAAAATGGTATTTTATTTATTTTACTTTATTTATAATATCTCTAAAACTACATTTATAATTAATTCTATTTATTTTTCATTCCAACAATAATACTTAAAATTAAGCTTAGACACAGTTCGATATATTAAACAAAATATAGATTAATCGCGCATATATTGAACGTTAATATATCGATTTATATATCGGCCCTTACATCAAATATCTATACAGTATCTAAATATCGATATTTTCTGCCATCCCTAATGTGGGTTACTTAAAGCTTAAATTAGAAACACAGAAAACATCTATAGAGCTTCTCTGATCCACAAAATCGACTGGAATTGAAAACCCGCCTAAACAACAATTACACACTTATTGGGAGAAAAGCCCCAATTGAAATTTGATTCCTTAAATCAGACCATAGCCACCCATGGCTTTAGCAAGCACACTGCACCACGCGGCAAAGAGACGGCAGCGGCAACGCCTGCCAGAGGATTCAGTGCAGGATTTAGATGGCGAGGATTGTGTCCTGGCCTGGTGCTCAAAAATGCATGCAAATGTCCCCGGTGATTTGGCAATGCCCCAAATGTGGGCGCTCGTGCAAATATGCCCCCGAAATGAGGGACTCCGGGCATCATGCGAGCCAGTGAAAGCAGGGAATCCCGGCGGAGGTACGGATGCGTGGCAAGGGGGCACAGGACAATGCTATATGCCCGGCATTGTTACTTAATGCCCGATGCGTGCCAACGATTTGTGAATAGCTAAAGTCGCCACAGCCAACCAGCAGCAGCAGCAGTGGCAACTTTCACTCGCTGTCAACTCACAAAGGACCCGAGAGCTCAGTGACAATTATGTGTGACAAGTCCCAGATGGGAGGACGACGCACGGTGTGGGCCTGGGCCTGGGCCCGAGCATCATCATCGTCATCATTTTTGGGGACAGTTGTCAGCAGAACCAACCGAAAATAGTTAAATACATTTGTCATGACAACGCCGATTCCCCCACCATTCCCGTGCAGCTTAAATAGGAATGCATTCAAAAAAGTGCTTTTCTCGCATTCAGCTGGCAAATCGCTGACAATGCCATGGAAAATAGAAAATATAAAATGGGGAAAAACAGGGGAATGGGATAGGGAAAGGGGCTCGGCTTGGCTCTGCATTGTGTGCTACCTTTTAGTGATTTGCATCGCCGGAGAGCGCGGCGTCGAACGAAACACAATTTGAGTTTGCCCACACATCCCCAGGCTGCCTACATGCAGAATAAAAATTTGTTGCTAAAAAACCACCCACGCTGACGTTAACTTTATGCTAATATCTTGAATATTTTACTTCAACAAAGGCGAAAAAAAAAATACTAAAATATCAATTACCAAATTGCTTGTGTCTATACATTTTGGTACATTTTCAACTGATGGAATAGGAATTGGTATAGAAAAATAAAATGTTAAGTTTATTTTGGTTTGTAAATTGGGTATAAAGTTTGTACCTTCAGTTCTTACTTTACTTTACTTTCTGGATTCTTTAAGTGAACTTTTCGCTACCGATCGGACTCCAATATCAATGCCTATTTAAACTAGCGTGTCCCAGAATTCAGACTTGGGAATAATATAATCTTTTGACTTTGCTTATGTTTAGAGGACCAGAGGTGGCCGAATTTAGATTTACGTAGATTATTTATAACTAAACTTACAAAATATAGGTCGCAAATCCAATAAATATAAAATATGAAAAAATATAAAATGTGTTAAAAGTTTAAGTGACAACCTAAAAAAACCTAAAAAAAAACATCTCGGAGATACATATATTTTTTTGGAGGGAATTGTATTTTAAAGAAACTTTATGACCTAGTTTTGGCGTGATAGCTCTTATATTTTATAACGAATCTGTCCAAATACCTAAGTTCTAATAAATTCGCCCCAATTCTTCGCAATTTCTCTGCCTGCACACGAAGGATGTGTGCGAATATCTGTAGGAATAACTATGCGAGCACTCAAAGGCATTGCAGATATTGTAATGCCCATCCATACTCATACGGAGGGCGCCGCCGCCTTCCACTCGACTGTGCGCTAATGTAAAGCAAGCAATGAAAATAAAATCGCGCTGCAGCCGCCGCTTTTCAGCAGCGAATAAATTTGGAGCGCAGGAGGAGCACAGCACAGCACAGCACAGCATAGCCACAAGATGTAGGTATAGAACAGGGTTCCTAGTTCCTCCTGTGGGCATGGGCATGGGAATTCCAATTTCTTTGTGGAAGCCTCCTTCTCCTCCACCTCCTCTTGCAGCACATTGGTGCCGAAATGATTTCGTGCAGAAAATGTTGAGCATAATTTTGTCTAATCGCGCTGTCAGGCGGCGGCGGGGGGTGCAGGGTTAGATGCAGGTGCATCCTTTTAACATCCTCCCCCCTTTTATTTGTATTTGTACTACGTGACGTATACGTTATTTCGACCAACGGCCACGTGCAGCCAAATTGAATCTAGTTAAACGTTTTGCTGGCTTTCCATATGAGCACGCGCCACAGATATTTATTTAGTTACAAAGACCAACCCGAGGAGAAAGGGAATCAATGGGATGTCGTTATTATTATGGCAACAACGTGAAAGTAGTGCCATTTCTGGGGAAATGTTTCATTTAGCATTGCTTTTCCTTTGATTTCTTATTGTCCTCACATGGAGAAGACCTTTTTAGCTTGTGTGTCCTTCCTTCCTCATTCCTGCCTCATTTCAGTCAGAGTTTCCAATTGAAAGAGCTGCACTTTTTGCTACATACTATAATCTTCTTTTGCAAATAAAAAGAATGCCTTTGACTACTTATCAGCGCACAAAAGGAGAATGTCTTTGTTCGCCATATTCACTTTTTACCATGTGAATTGTTAAAACGTAACACACATTCTATTCTATACTTTTGGACAAAAAAGGAAAAGTTATAAGTGGACCAAAGAAGCTTACGAAAACGAGAGAGACAGAGAGAGAGAGAGCATGCAAAGGTCTGGGGGGATTTGCGTTATCAAAATTTTCAACATTATTAATTTGAAACTTTAATTTGCAACCATTAAAGGACCACCAACAACCTAAATAGGCGAAAAGTTGGTCTTTAGCAGCCTGGCTGGCTAAAACCCATATAATCAGGAAATAGAAATGTGCACCGGATGGGCGAATTCGAAATGGAAATTCGGTTTTAAACTAGTGTTATGTGGTGGCCGGCAGAGAGTTCTGGGGCAAGTGGAACGAACATATTTGAATGCCACACAACCGGCGACCAGCAGACGGATTGACTAATCAAAAGCTGAAACTATTTGTCCACCCCTTTCGCCAATCCGCTCCACACGGATTCACTCGTAATTCAACGTTTCCCTGACAGAGAGAGACAGACATCGTCGTGGCTGAGCTGAAAAAGTGGCCAGCACTGCTCGGAGGAGCTGTGTCCTTTGCCAGGCCAAGCATAACGCATACGCCACGTTGCACAGCAATAATTACATGCCATTGGATACGGAGACGGACGGACGGGCAGACACGGCGACGCAGGACAGACAGTTGCCGCCGGACCCAGACCCGGACTGAGAGAAACCCGATGAAACTGATGAAACCAGAGCAAGAGTCCAAAGTCAGAGACCATTAATGTGGGCGTAATTGGAAATCAAGCATGAGCCGGGGCGGAGTCGGGCGGGACGGGGAATTCAGGGTGATCCGGAAGGGTTACCGGGCAATGCTTAATTAGCAACGTATACATTTTGCACACAATGCAACCGGGGGGGCAGCGGGGGCCAAGCGCACAGACGCTCAATTTGTCACACGGCAAGGAAAATTAAAAGGGGAATTTAATGTAAGATTAAATTAAAATAATTTAGAATGAAATACATTTTATTGTATTTTAATTAAAATTTAATAAATCCATAAACCCTATTGTTAGTAAATAAAGGAGAGAAATAATAATATCTACATACGCTATTAAATAAATTTCAGCCATTCCAATCATCAAGCTAAGAGTAGCAATATAATGAGAGAAAAGTCTAAAATGATATATCGCAAAAACTATCTAAATAAATAGCATATCGAAAATAGACAGGAAGTCTAAATATCGATTTAAATAAAATATCAAAAATATCGTACAGTCTGTTATTGATATCGAAATTTGAAACAATAAAAATCTAAATTAAACGTTAAAATATTATTCTTACCAATAAAATATCTGAAAAATGGATTTAATTTATTTCTTTTAAAATAAATCCCATATATCAAATAGAATATCGATTTAAAGCACATATATATCTTGAAATATTTAAATATAGGTTTATATATCGGTCTTCGTGATAAATATCGATGTATTGATATCTCTCTCTATCATCTCTATCCTCTCTAGATAAAAACCAGTTCGCGAAGAACACTTTATAATGAAAAAGCTAAAATTCGTATATTTTTAAAGAGCTTAATAAATATTAATAAATTATTAACTAAACCCTAGAACCAATAATAAAAGTTATATGGAAATTATACCAATTAAAAAACTTTACACGAGCAATTAAAAGTATAAAACTCCTCCAAGCATTCTTCCAGTGTAGACAGAACTGACAAACGATTGAAATGAGAGCACGGGGCGTATACTCACTCGAAGGCAAAGAAGAGCGCACTGGTGCCGGTAATCAGGATGCACGTCAAGTAGAAGACGCCTGTGTGCGGTGCGGACATTAGCAATCCATCGCAGTAGAATTTATTGCGTCCGGCAAACAGTTCCCATTTGCGTGTGACGCGCTGGTTTGGTGCCATGTTACTGCAACAACAGCAGCACAGCAGATTCATCGGGGCGCGGTCCTAGGAAATGGGTTTTGAGTTGGTTCCTGCTCCGGGTCCTGCTGCTCCTACTGCTCCTGTTTCTGATCCTTTTCCTTGCTGACAACAGTTGCTGACTGTGACAGCGAATGTGCCTTTCCTGCTGCCGCTGCTGCTGCTGCTGATGATGATGATGATGATGTGGGCTGGGTTTGGATTGGGTCCCGGGGAATGGTGGGATGTGCGCTCTGCCGCCGACAGCTCAACCCGACTGCAGTTGACGAAATTATGCTGCGTCGCTGGGGTCCCGACTTGGCCGCCCCCACGTCGTCGCTCCTCTCCTCCTGTCACAGCGACGTGTTCATGTGTGGCTGTTGCAATGCCTGCGGCACGCAAAACCGATTTCCACAAGATGATAGGTCCTCCTGCAACCGCTGCTGCCGCTGCTCCTGCCTGTGCTGCTCCTGCTCCTGCTACTCCTTCTGTTTGCGGGATCCAGGATACTTAAAAGTTGGCTTGTTTTTAGGCTAATATTTCACTCGGTAGCGCCGGCCTGTCTGAATGCGAGTGTTCAGGTGAATTTAATCAAAATTAATGCCTGCCTGCTGCTGCTGCCTGCTGCCTGCCTAGCTGGCCGTGCTGTTCCAAAAGCAATTTCGTCCACTTTGTTGCGTTGTCCACGGTCCGCGGCATCAGCCACATTGCGTTTCAATTTCCTCCTTTTATTGCAGAGCACACTTTCGGCGGCGCCACGCCCCCACGCCCACGCCCCGGCTTTAATTAAAGCAGGATGGCTGTCATTTCCCTGCAGCCGCCTCCTTCGCAATGTGGCTCCCACTCCGCCCGGTTTAGGGAGGAATGGAGGAGTGGAGCTAAAAACGAACTGGAGCTGGGAGTTCTTGGACCTCTTTCCGTGCTCACTATACAGCAATTATTTGCTCGGCTTTGTTGATCCTGGATCCCTGGATCCCCTGACTCCGCCTGCCTGCCTGCTGGCCCGCCTGGCAGCTCCGATTCGGTGGCCCGTCCGCGTCCTTGCGTCCTTTATGATTCAATTATTCGCTATTCGCTGCTGGCGCCACCAACAGTAGTTAAAATTGGCGTCGGCGTCGAATTGGTTTGGTTTCGGTCCGGTTTTAGCCCAGTTTGAGTCCCGTTGAGCTGAGCTGCTGCTGCTGCTGCGTTGAGTGGTCCGTCCGTTGGTCCTGGAAAAGAGCGGAGCAGAAGGGAAACTTGTGAAAGGAGTGAGCAACTGTGGAATTGCAGGCAAATATAATCATTAAGTTATTTTGATTAAGAACTTTTGTGCGGGCGCCGACAAGCGGAAGGCGGATGGCGAAAGGAAAGCGGAAGGAGACCAAGTTATCCCTCTCCCTCTGCTGCCAGGGATTCCTTTATGCCGGCTTCTTTATTATCGAATTTTAATCGCATTGCCTGAGAATTGTCAGTTGGCCAACGGGCAAAAGGAGGGTGGAGGAGGAAAGGACCTCTCAATGGGCGAATTTATAAGATAAATTTTATCACTTTTTTATGCCAACACAATCGAGTTGTTATGGCTGCCAGATAAATTTTTCATCCATAATTGACCAAGGCGTATTAGGGGGGAGAGAGAGACGAACAGATTAACAGCAGAACAGTTCGCTTTTTATTTCTTTTAATATGGTAAAACGAATTAGGCTTTATTAACCCAAGGCAAGAGAGTTAATGATACTTTTACGAAGGTTATGGGACATAAATAACAATAAATAAATATATATTAATTGTATTAGGAATTGTATTTTTGTATATTGTGCTTATTTGTACATTTCCAGCAATTCTGTGAATTTATTTCATTTGTAAATTCATTTTCCCCTCAAAAGAGAAACATTTTACATAAGATATTCAGCGAGAGAGTGAGCTACTTTTCCTTTTTTTGAAACCCCTACATTAAATCCCCGCCTGGCTGCCTCGTAATGCTCCCAAAAATAATATGCAAATTCACCACCAAGCGCAAATCTAGATAATTCATAATTTATGCTTTGGCATAAACCGACTAAGGGATTAAGAACGCATAGATTATTTACAGCTAAAATGCGCTAATTCGCGGCTTTTCTGTGAGACGACGACTACTGTCGACTAATTGGCGCTAATCAAGTTAAGCATACGCACTGTATGCCGCCCCGGCGACAGGAAGTTGTTACTCCGCCCTCCGCCCTCCTCCTCGTCCTTCCCATTCTCATTCCATTCGCTGCATGGTGCCGGCACTGCAACATGGTTCCAGAACCCGTTATCTAAGGCAAACAGGCGCGTTGGATGGCAATAAACCAGCAAACATACACACCAAACTACAGTGAATGCTCGAAGAGAGTGAGCACTGTGTTACATAAACATGAACTTGGTTAGGATAAGGGAGATAGCTGAAAATGTCGACATATCGGTATGTGTTAGGAAGGTCGATACATAAATCGATATACCAACGTTGCGATATATATAACTAAATAGATATTTTGTGCCAAAAAAAAAAGAATAAGCTTAGTTTAAACCCTTATTGAAAAGTATATAAACAACTAATAACAAATTCGATTTTAAAGATGTTTGAAGTATAATTGGTAAGTAAAACGATAATTAAATTTAAAATTTTGAGATATTTTATCGAAATTATCGGTAGAATTGATATTTTAACATTTAATGCGATAGTTTTTGATATTATAAATTTTGATGTATTAAAATGTGGATGTATTCTCGCTGTGATATTGAGTGCGATGTATTATCTCGGAACTTCCTAATTATAAGTATAGAAAAAGTGCTTTAAAATTAATAAATATTTATATTTATAATTTATAAGACTAAATGCTATTTTCCAATAAGAAACAAAGTCAAAAGTCAAAAGCATTTTCACAAATTACACGTACGTACTCATAAGATTTGTGCAAATACTTTTGACTACCCCTGTATATAGATATCGCCAAAATACAATTGATTGTACTCTATTCACCATATCGAGCGTACCCTGTGAACAAAAACGAATATGCTGGCGCTTTGCATTCGCAATTTGCGTTAATTGGGCACACGCCGCCCATTTAAAGGGACCCGCCATTGCCATCCCCATCGCCATCGCCATCGCATTTCCCAGTCACAGTCACAGATGCCGCGCGCCGCAGGATGGTTTTCTCAGGCGGTGGCAATGTTTATGCAAATTGTGTTGCAATTATAGCGGCAACGACTGTTCTAATACACTGACTGTGATTATTTGCATGCATTTCGCATGGAATGCTTGACTGCCCTGCCAGGCTGGCTCAATTAACATTAACAACAGCTGATGACATGCGCCAAGAAGTGCCAATTAAAGGCACACTCACACGCACACACACTCAGCAAGAGCTGTTCAATAAACTCATAAATTGGCCCGAAACGACGCAGAGTGCCAGCAGAGTCCAGGGCAAAAAACAATAACCATAAAGTAGCGACAGAAAGAAAAAAGCAACAACAACAGAAGAGCGAACTTTGAAGTGTGCCACTCAACGCAAATATGTAAATAAATGGCCACTTATGGCAAATTCAATAGAGAGAGAGACAGGCTAGAGAGTGAAAGTGATAGAGGAACCCTGTCTTGGCCAATTATATCATAAATTATCAATATGCTGGAAACAAAACAAAGCCAAGCATGTGTTGGTATTAATAAAATGCACTCTTTAACACAAATTATTTTTCATTCACCACACTTTGGCAGACATGACGTTTATGCGGTGGATTTAAAAACATAAACACTAAAGTATTGTATTGAGTTTTAAGGGAACAGTCATCCCATGAGGCTTAAGAAAGGTTTTATAATCATTTTTCCTTTTACTTAGCAAAATGAAATATAATAATATCTTATACAATATAATTAATAAGGAAATATTTCCTATTTGATCACAGTTTGTAGAATTTATAAGTCATTGAATAAATATAAATAAATAAACAGCTTCCAGTAAACGAATTCATGACTAAACTTCCCAAGAATTTCCCACGTATAAACACCCACACACACACACACACGCTCTTTCACTCACTTAGCGGACATGAGAGAGCTATAAACAGAGAGCGAGCGAGAAATACCTAACCGACACTTGGCATTGTAATTGTAGGCTGCGGTTGCGTATACGTATTTTGTAATACATCAAACACTTGAACACCAGGGCTCTTGACGTTGCCCCCGTGCCTTCCGCTTTCCCCCCGACCCCTCCTCCTCCTTGGTCGCGGCCACAACTGCCACTATCACACCGCCTCGCACCACCCACCCATAACCGCCCCTCTTCAGCCGCCGCCGCCGTCGGCTCCTCAGCCACCCACTTCATCGCACTCACCCGCACTCTCACTCTCGTTACTCATACGCATGCATGGCGAGCACACTTAGCATTCAAGAGAGGGAGGGGGTGGGGCAAGTGCAACGGCAGTCATGCGTTATACACAGCAAGGAAATTATTATTTTAATCACAAATAAATATAAAAGAATATCTTAAAATACCAAAAAGACATTGAAAAACGTAATAAATCCAACAAATTCTTTAAAAAGTCTAAGATTTTTGTGTTAAATTTAATATTTAATAGCTAGATTGTTACTATTTTTAGCGTGTAGCTTCAAGACCCGCTCCTCCGCCGCGGAGTAGTCAGCTCAGTTCGACTCGACTCGACACAACTCGACTGGGATCATTCATTTACGCAAACGCCCCGCTTGCATTCGCACTCGCCCACACGCCTACTCGCCCAGCTCGTTCAGCAAACAAACAAACAAACAAATAAACAAACAAACCGGCAGACACATACACACACACACACACACTCCAGCAGCACGAGTGCCGCTGCTGGACTGCATATGAATGAGTGGATGAGTGAGCCGGGAGAGCTCCTCGTGCTTACATACATGCATAAATGTTATTTGCCTTTGGTTTAGTTACTTGGGTCTTAGTCCATAGTGTTTCGATGTCTTCAGAGTACGATAAGGGGAGTCCTTTGATACAGGATTCTAACGTGATCCGATTGCAGCAGAAACCCGAAATTCACCAACATTTGGGTATTTTTGGATATTTAGTGAAGGTGTTTGCTAGGCCTACTTGCTTAAAGATAAAATAACAATTCCTATAGATTTTCTTATGGAAATTCGCAACTAGAAATGACGAATATCCTTAATAAATGAAATATGAAGTGAAAAAAAGGTGCAGCAATATAAAATGCCATACAATACTTCCTATAAAATTAAGAAATTAACCAAATATTCATGTCTAGGGAAAGCTACTTTTATGTACACCTCGAAATTAATATAACTATATTCGTAATTCTCTTAAATATTTTCTTGTTTCATTTTACACAAGAAGAACCCTTTAACAAACATAAGAAAATCTTATCAACTCTAATATCAAAATGCAAACAAACTTTTTTAATTAAAAATATGATGACACAACCACCATTATTTCCGCTTCATATTCCAATTAGTTTCGATCTGAAAGGAATGGACCGGCCGGAACAATCGTAATACTCGACAATGGCCATCAGGCCACTCTTTCAAACTGTCATCTAATTTAATGTTTTGAAACACAGTCGCCCAACTAATAGACCGCATATATGCGCTATACACTCACACACACACACATACAAGCTCAGCAATGCCGTTACAGCTACACGAACATTTCCTCAAACATCCGACATGGCGTCCATTTCCGTTATGGCAGCAAAGCGAGGCAAGGCACGCACACATGTCTCTGTTTCTGTCTCTCTGTGTGTGTGTGTGTGTGTCTGTGTTTACTTTGGCGTTTCCCTTTGCTTCTGTCGGTGTAATTGTTGCCGTCACATTTACAGTTACAGTCGCCGTCGACGTCCTCGGCGTCGTCGCCATAGCCGCCGTTGAGGCCGTCAAGTCGCCGTCGCCGTGACAGTCGAACCAAACGAAAAGTCGCCCATCAACGATTCTCCTCCATTTTATTACAAACACTTGGAGAAAATCTGAGACAAAGAACTATATTCTGTGTTTTAATTAAGAAAATAATATTAAAAGAATAAAATAAACCAATAAAAAGAAAAGGTTATTGATGGAATATTTAGTTAATGGCTTTCAAACTTTTTTCTTCATCAAAAAAGGATTAAATATATACAAAATTATAGAAATTTGTTCCTATGAAACCTCTATTTTTGTTCAGTGCGCATAGAGAGAAAGAAAAATTCAAACAAGAACAAACTATCGTCGCCATTGTCGTCGAAATGTGAGTTTTATACGATCCGAGTGCTGGGTGTGTGTGTGTGTGTGTGTGTCGGTAACCGTTGTTAATCTTTGCTCATTGTTTTGGTTTAATTTATAAATTCCTGTCCATTTGGCAGATGCCAACTTTTGTTTTTTGTTTTTCTCCTGGCCATCCTCCGCTGGTGTGCTTTGTGTATTTTGTATGCTTTCGTTTCGTTGTTTGGTTTCCCTCTCTACCAGATTCTGTTTCTATTTTCATTTCCATTTCTATTTCTATTTTCTATTTTTATTTTCTATTTTCATTTTCATTTGCATTTCTATTTTTGTTTCAGGTTGAGCATGGTTTTGGTTTGTTTTCGCTTCGTTTTGACGGGGTGTGTGTGTGTGCAGAAACTGTTCAACTGCTACCGCTGATGAACTGACTCAGCATTTGGCTTTTTTTATTTGTGGCAAGTCGACTTAGGAGCGACCACTGCAGTGGACGGAATTAATTGTCGTTTGCTTTGCCATTTGCCATGTTTGCACAGTTGCAGCAGCAACAGCAACAGCGGCAGCAGCAGTCTGCGGATGATAATAATTTGCACAGTTTAAACTAAACCACAACCTAGCCCACTATGACAATTATTATGACAAACACTGGCAAGTGTTTTCTATAGTTATTGAGGCAGCATTCAAAAAAATTCAAGCTATTGTTTGCAATTTCATTCAAAGTGCCTTGAGTGCTTTCCTTGTTTATTGCTTGCATTTTTGGCTCAAAGATAAGCCTGGAGAGTAAAAGGAAAGTAATTCATGTCAATATAAAAACAATAAACCATAAGAGAGAAAGAGTAATTGTTTTGTAAACTTTAATAAATTATTTAGAAATGAATTAGAGAAAAAGGTTATCAAAAATAAACAATATAAAACCAAACCTTAGTAATATTTTCAATAAATTAGAGTCCTAAGATTAAAGTAATTGTTTTGAAAACGAAAATACATCATTTAAAGACATGGGTTATCAAAAAAAAAAGCATTTTTAAGCCAACAGTAACCCAAAAGATATTTTTAATAAATTAAAAACACGAACCCCAACCCACAATTATGATAAAAACCTTCCAGAACACCCCAAGATTATATAAAGTTTACAATTTGTTTGTTTAAAACCCTCCTGGGAATATATTGATGCCCCCGCTAATAAATAAATAATACTTTATTCATGTGAGAATAATGGGGCGGGACCCGATTATAGATAACAGAATCTTTATGGCTGCAGCAGCAACAACAACAACAACAACAATAAAGAAAACAAGGCAGGCAGGAAAGGCCAGAAAAACATATTTTCCACGCCTTCCTGCAAACTGCTTATGATGTATAAATGAGAAACAGTTGCCCGATAAGAGCGGGAGCTAACGGACGCCTTCCCAAAAACGATTTATATTATGTACAAATGTTTATTTTGGCCTGGTCCTGGCGGTCGGTTTGGTCCTTTTGCCTTATCTTTATCTAGTCCACGCCCATCTCGCACGATTCACAGTATTTTCTTTGAACGGCGGGATTGCGGGGGGATTATTGCTTATTCGGGGCTTTTATTTATCTTCGATTTCGCATCGCATCGTATCGATGTGAAAAGTTCCTGGTTATTGCCCCGCTCACGCTCGAATGCCCCTGGTGGAATCGAAACGAATCGTTGGAATGGCTTGGTTTGGTTTGCTTTTGGTTTGAAATGACCAAATCCCGGGGGCTACTTTGGTGGTAAATTTGAATTATGATCCAATTGAATTTCAATCTGAATTCAATGAATTGCCAATGTCGCAGACACACTCACACACATGAACAAACATACACACACACACACACACTCGTTTGGGGAAATAAGTTTCGTGCATAATGATGGCCGACGTCTCGTCATTATTGTTCATGGCACAAATTTGCCCCATAATCGAGAACTTTGCTTTTACATGATGCGCACATGGCCCGAAAAAGTATGCTACGGAAAATTGCTAAAATCAAAATTGCAACACAAACAGGCAAGCCTCCTCTCTGTCTCCCTCTCTCTCTCGCTCGCTGTCACTGTTGCTGTCTCTGCTGCTGTCTCTGCTGCTGTCTCTGTCTTTGTGTGACACAAATTGAGTAGGACACGAAAAACTGCCAAACATTTCAATAAAGTTGCGCAGCGGCAACGTCGGCAGCGGCATAAGATTGCCAAACGCAGATTGTTTAGAAATTTAGTTTTATGAGCGCTACGATGCACTCACTCACACAGAGAGAGAGAGGCCAGACACAAATAAGGAGACACTGGGAAAAAAACTATGTAAAGTATTTTATTATGGGTTCCAGGAAATAATGTGTATATTATTTAAAGAATTATCATTTTTAATAGTATATTAAAAGCAGAGGTGCCCATAGTCCTAACTCAATCAGTACGAACATGATGTCAACAACGAACTGTATGGTCACATTGAAATTTTTAGACTACTTTTGGAAATATTATTATAAATCATGGGTTTTTAACAGGTGTGTCTAAAGTCCCGACTATGCACAAAATGTAAACAACGCAACAGTGTGACCATACACTGTAATTTGATCAGTATAGAAATTTTATCATTAATCATAGCTATAAAGCAGAGGTGCCCACAGTACTGACTCACGTTATACGGAAGGTAAACAATGCACACTGTATTTTATGACTAAATTTAGACACTTAGAATTAAGTAGCTATGTTCTTAGCTAAAGCTATTTTTATGGAATACCTCAGAAAATATAAGCCATTGTTTTTCTCATATCTAGCCACATTGTTCTATTTCTCACTCATACAAAAGTCATAATAGTGTTAAAGTTATGTATGGTTTAAAATCTATATAAAAACGCAAAATATTTAAATAATAATTGCTTTCCAGTACTCCGCTTCAACTTTAAGTAATTGTAATATTTTCTTATCCAAATGTATGTAGAAATCTTTCTTTAATTATAAACTTTTTTACTTTAAATATTTTCCCCTGTGTACGGACACGGCTACGGATTCAGAGACACGGACATAGTGACAGGAACATCTGTCCAAGGGAATGCGCCACCAGCTGTGACCAACCAGGCGCTATTTGTCAAGAGTTCCCCATACAAGTCGGGGCGATTGTTCGCCTGGCTGCTAGTTTGCTAGTTGGCCACTGCCGGATTGTTAGATGGTCGGATTGCCGGATTGCTGGATTGCTCCTGTCCTAGCCTGGCCCACACACACACACACACACACACACATAGACAAAGCCCTGCCGTTGCCATTTGCCGAGCATGTGCAGCGGACAGCGGCGTCGTCTTTTGTCCGGCAACTTGTTGTTGACAGCTTTTGTTTTGCCGCTCCAACATCAGCAACATCTGCATTTGCAGGCGGAATGGCGA
This sequence comes from Drosophila baimaii, assembly GCA_018874675.1. Classification (NCBI taxonomy): domain Eukaryota; kingdom Metazoa; phylum Arthropoda; class Insecta; order Diptera; family Drosophilidae; genus Drosophila; species Drosophila baimaii. The sequence goes on along the minus strand of JAEIIU010055357.1, from coordinate 1,770 downwards.
AAGTCATGGCATACATTTGGGAATGAGCCCATTCTCCTGTCAGCGTTTAGGCAAAGCCAATGGAATTAATACAATAAGCCCGGAGGAGGTTGGGTGGCATGAAAAAGGAAATGTCAAATGATTTAAATTTCTAGCTGCAGATGGAAGACTTTAAAGTTCAAATTAAAGTTATTTTAAATCCTTTAAGACGTAGTCTTTAAACAGGATACACTTGTTAATGTCACACCTTTTCATTGCTCAATCCTCAATTGGTTAAGTAAGTGCTCAAGCACTCAGCGGCAATCCACCTTAATTGTAGCTCGGAATGCATTAAATGTTTATTACAAAACCCCTCTAAATCGGGGATTGTGTAAACAAGTTCTCAGCTCCACCTGCATTGGTAAGCTAGAAAGAAGATCTCCCCTACATAACCCAACAACGCTGAACCGCAGGACGATAACTCACTGGAATGGCAGAGAATTAGACTTGCTTATGAGGCAGCTTAAAATAAACGAGCTCCCGATTTGTGCTGGCCATTTGCTTGATTAAGCCCCGTGAGCGGAGGCGGGGTGACAGGGTGATGTGCCTGATCCGAACCACTTTCTACTTGCCACATTCCCGGGAAGGGGCCGGAAGGCGCTGTCTTGGCATGATTTATGGCCCAGTCAGTCAGCCAGCCAGCCAGCCAGGGAGTCAGCTTCCCCAAAGGCAATGGGCCAATGGCATACGCGGCTAATTTGCCTAAACGGACAGCGAACTAACCTTTGGCCCAGGTCGCGTCCTGCAAAATCCTGCGAAACTCCGGATTGCGGGTTCAGCGGGTTACGGTCCCTGGGATTCGGGGTTTTTGGCAGCCACGCAGCTGCCGAGTGGCAAAGCGAAAGCCACTCACGTTTAACCAATTTTGACACGCGCCGCACACGCTCACAAACAAACAGCGGCAGCAGCAGCAGCAGCAGCCCGCTGAAATTGCTCAAATGTGCGCATCAAACAACTCGCACAGCACACACACACACACCCCAAACAGGGGCGGCGGCAGGGGGGCGTGTCGCTGTGTGACGTGAACAGACAAAAAAAAGGGCAACTCTTTGAAGCGAGCTCCATTTGTTATGATGCCACTGTTGCTGGCTCGGCTCTTTATTGTTGTTGTCGAGTTTTTTGCTCGAAATTCGCGCAATAAAATGGTAGAACAAAGTGGCAACACTCAAAAATCTATTGTTTTGCAAACATTTTTTGGCTGAAGTCGACTTTGCTACACTCTTTTGGGTTGGAGTAATATGTATTATGTCTTTCTATTTACTTTTATTCTCTCATTTTGCTTCCATTAATTTATTTTAATGCAGAATAATAAAAAATCTAAATTTTTACAAGTTTTTATAACAAAATATAATTGAAAAATTTACGTACTTTTTTATAAAGTATATTTTATATTTTATTTAATCATCAAAAGTGCAATAAAAAATATATATATATTAAAAAATTACCAATTAGCCTGTTCTATCACACATTGCGTATACGTAATATATATTATTTAAAAGCACTCAGTCTATTCTCTCACACTGCGTATACGTAATATATTTTATATAAAAGCACTCAGTCTATTCTGTCACACTGCGTATACATAATATGATGCAATAATAGCTAAAGAGTGCATTTTAACCCTTTCGGGACGGAGTTTTATTTTTAAAATCTAAGATAGTTGTGGCAAATGTTTCTGCTTCTGAAAGGTTGCTAAAAAAAATTATGTACTGCATACTTTAAAATCCTTAAATCCTTATGAAATAGACACTT
>JAEIIU010055324.1:0-24992 GCA_018874675.1 Drosophila baimaii | reverse complement strand
GTCAACAAATGTTGTTAAGACATTCGCAACAAGCGGCCATCAACATTCGCTTTCTTCATTGGTTTCAGTGCCAGTGTCTCTGAACAGCTAGCCAAAGGACACTTTCTTTAGTCAACCAAACTTTCTATATATTCTGAACAAGCTGCTAGCAACATTCACTCAAGGGACGACGGATCCTGCCTCTTCGTTTAGTCAATGTAGTCTAATGTAGCTAGGCATTCGCAACAAGCTGCCAACAGCAGGTTGCCAACAGCAAGTTGCCAGCAGCATTTCGCTTTGCTAGTATCTCTGAAAAGCATACGAAGGATACTGCCGCTTCGCTTAATCAACAAATATTGCTAGATATTTAGAACAAGCAGCCTGCAACATTCTCTATTTTTATTCCCAAGTGCGAGTATCTCTGAAGAGCAAGCCAAAGGATGCTTCCTTTAGTCAACATAGGTTGCTTGATATTCAAAACAAGCTGCCAGCAACATTCACTCAAGGGACGACGGATGCTGCCGCTTCGTTTAGGCAACAAATGTAGCTAGACATTGGCAATAAGCTGCCAGCAGCAAGCTGCCAGCAGCATATTCCTGTGCGAGTATCTCTGAAAGGATAGCCAACAAATGCGACTAGATAGCTAGAACAAGTAGCATGCAACATTCGCTCTCTTAATTCCTCAGTGCGAGTATCTGTGGAGAGATAGTCAAAGGTCGAAAGATGCTGCCGCTTCATTTAGTCAACAAATGTTGTTAAGACATTCGCAACAAGCGGCCATCAACATTCGCTTTCTTCATTGGTTTCAGTGAACAGCTAGCCAAAGGACACTTTCTTTAGTCAACATAAGTTGCTTGATATTCGAAACAAGCAGCCTGCAACATTCGCTCTCTTTATTCCTCAGTGCGAGGGAAGAATGCTGCCGCAACCCTTAGTCAACAAATGCTGCTACCCATTCGCAGCAAGCTGCCAGCAGCATGTGCTCTCTTTATTTTTAAGTGCGGATATGAGCTAGCTAAGGGACGAGGGTTGCTACCACTTCCCTTAGTCAACAAATGAAGCCAGCCATTTCCAACAAGCTGCCAGCAACATTTACTCTCTTAGCTCTTAATGTAAGTGTCCCTAAATAGCTAGCAACACGAGCACGAACGATGCTACCGCTTTATTCTGACAACAAATGTTGTTAGACATTTGCAGCATGCGGCCAGCTACATTGGCTCTCTTTATTCCCGAGTGCGAGTATCACGCAGATAATTCTGTGGGCATATAGCTTCCCCTCAGCCACTCTGTTGCCATAATTTCGAGACCAACACTTTTGGGGGGGTGGTGGGTAGTAGTCAGTAGTCCGTAGTCCGTAGTCCTCAGTCCGCAGACAGTCCTTCGTGCGTTGTAGAAATTCTTATTATTCATGTCAACGACTGGCACATTAAGGAAGGGAGAAAAATTCGGAGAACCGGGGAGGTTATCCACCCTGGACACCCGATTTTGGGATGGAAATTTAAATTTATTTGTGTTTAGATGCTGGCAAACTTCTTGGGGTTTGTTTGCCTCTCAAGAGGAGCAAACAAAAGTCTCAATTTAAATATCAATTAGAAATGTTTGTCGGAGGATTGCGGATGAGGATGAGCAGAGTAGATCCTGCCATCAATCAATGTTCGAATGGAAATTAAATATATATGTATATATGGAACTCGTTCCTGATTCATGACCAGAGATCTCTTGTGCAGCCAACCAGCTGGCAAGAGGAGACACTCCCTTTAAGGTCTGATAACGTAGGAAGATTGAAGAGTTTTCTCTGAGCTTGGGGCCAACTTTTAATTGATTTCTGTGGCTGGGAAACTTTTCCTCTCCCCCGCTTCGCCGACTGTTCCATCTGTCTCTCGTACGACATTGTTCAGCATTTCTGTTAATTTGTTTACCACAGAATAAGGGAGAGAGAATAAGTAAGGGCAGATGAATCAACAGATAAACAGAAGGGAAAACTGCGCAATTTTCAAATTTATTTCGCTGGGAAAACACGCTTAGCAAACATAGAGGAAAAACCACGAGGAAAACTGCGCAACCAACAAACCTTTGTGGTTCCAGGAATTCGCAGAGCAAACGGAATATTTGATTGAAATATCCTTGGAGCCGGAAGGCTATAAAGAATGCAGGATTAGTTTGTTGGGCAAACATTTCGATTTATTGGCAAACTTTGCAGTGCAAAGGCATCACCCATATGTTCTGAATTCTGTGTGGCCTCTATCTTTGGTTATGTTGGTCCAAACTTTGCCAACTTTTTAATTGTTTTTCCAGTCTCTCAGTGATGTAAATTAATTTGGTAATTGTATTTAATATTTTTACCAACCCTTTCTGCAAAGTTTCTGCTTTGAGCTAGCCACAAAAAATTAGTAACTTTTCAGTTTGATTGTTAGTCAAAGTTTTCCATTCTTCCCAAACGAGAATGTAAATAAATATTTTCATTTCTCTGGCATAATATTTACAGCTAAATACAAAACAGAAAGATGAGAGTCCTTTTTGAGGAAATGAAAATTATTTTTAGTTTGAGGTACTTATTTATGTTTACTTTATGTGGGATGATAAGAGTGGGCAATGTTTCCATTTATAAAATTATTTTCTTCTCCAGGAAAAGATATTTTTAAAAAGCTTGGAATATTCCCCTCCATTTTCTTTTGATTTCTCGCTGAGCAGCTTAGCGCCGAGTTGAGTTTTTCTTTTGATTCTGGGTCACTTGTCATGATTTGTATCACTTTTCCCCCTATTCCCCCCAGCCAGGACACAAAGAAAAGGACGCGGAGACAAAGAAAGATTGTAGCTAAGCCGCCGTAAAAAAAGAAAAAGAAAAGTTCGCGATAAATGAAAACAAAGTCGGTAGTAAATTTTCTTTTTTTCCCTCCAGTTTTATTTGCACTTTCTAAAACGGTTTTTCCTCTCAGCCATTTGAGGTCGTGTCACAGTTTTCGTTTCGACTTTCCGAGTGAAAAAAAAGAAAAGAAAAGGTTTCTCCTTAATTATGAAATGCAAGCCAAGTGAATGAGTGAAAGAGCTCTGTGTGGAGTCAACAGTTTTCCATTGTTTTCCTAGGCTTTCCACTTCTCCTCTTTCTCCACCGGCCAGCTTTTCCTGCGGCCACAAATCTGTCGAGCAAAACTTTCGAGGGGCTTCCAGCGATTTCCTGTTCGCTTTGACATATTGAAGCATCGAGAGGTGGCGGCAAAGGGGGAGTGGCACCTGTCAATCCCTGACTTTATGTGTCGCCTTTCTCACTGGGTGAAAGGAGCAAGGAGAAAGTGAGAGGCGTGGAGAGAAACGATGCAGGACCCTTTTAAAGCCGCGGAGAGTGGAGCACCCATCGTAATTGCTTTTGTATGCTGAGCGCTTGGCTTACAGCGATGGAAGCGAGACAAGGGAACTAAGCTGCGGCGAAAGGAACGGAGAGATGGGGGGCCCAGGGTTCCCTTTGAGTTATTTTCAGCCACCGAATAATTTGAAAGCACCCAAAAAGCCACAGAAAAGGAAGCAAAAAATTTCCGCTAAGAGGAAAGTAACACACATTAAAATACACACACACACACACACAAGTGCTCATATTAACACAAAAAAGATAGGAGAGACAGAGACACAAGAGAGATAGAGAGAGAGACAGAGAAAGATGGAGGTGGCGGTGCAAAAAAGTTGAATTAAATTATGAGTCTGTGGCGAAATAAATTTGAAAGAAAGAAAATTTAAATAATGCGCCACGCATTCAGCATAAACCGCCAATGTGAGTGTGTATATGTGTGTGTGCTGCAGAGAGAAAAATAAAGGGAATATGGTAGGATATTGAGTGTAAAATAGGGTGTAGTTATAGAAACATTTTTATAAAAATTTAAAAAAAAACTTTTATTAATTTTTTGTGTAGCTGCAAATTTAAAAAAAACTTTTATTTATTTTTTGTGCAGCTGCGTTTCGAATTTTTTTATCGTTTTTTTTGAGGTTATGAAAAAACGGGACATGATGGCGACGAACTGACCTCAGATTCGTGTTCAGCGACCCCATATGGTCCACTTGGTCTGCACAAAAACTTTTATTTATTTATTTTTTTGTGGAGCTGTGTTATTTATATTATTTTTAATAATACATACACCACCAACAGTAGAGTAACTGTAACTGTAATAACTAACTTTCAATAAGAGTTATTTTATTTTTTAACTTGCCATAAAATACCTTATTAAATCCCTTGACTCCCCTGCCTTTTCCTCACTGCATTTGTCCCTGTTTTGTGGAAAATATTCCAAAATTTGCTGCTCACTTCACCGAAAATTGTTGCCATTTACACGATACTTGAGCAGCCAGCGAAGCCCGCTCCCACAATTCTCTCCACCATCTCTGTGGGCAATTTCTCTTCGCTATGAATGAGAATAGCATTGGTGATATTCTGCCGAATGCCGAATGTCTCTGTGGACTAAGTTTGCTCATCAGTCTGCGTAATTTCGCGGTGCAAGTTTCAAATTTGTCAGTGGCCCAAGAATTATGTGGCTTCCACTTCCACTTCCACCTGGACACCCATCCTCTCCTTTTTCGAGGATGAGAAACTGCCTCTGGCCCAAAAACAATCTGTTCAGGTGAGCAAGGTGGAGGGAGGAGGGAAATTTCATTCCAAAAGAGATGCCTGCCTGTCTGAGCGACCATCTTCGAAGTCACAAATTAGTTTTTATCAAGACTCTGTTCCTCTGGAGTTCAGTTTACGGTACTTGAAATGAAAGTTTTCCAATGAACTTAAGTGAAAGCTGTGGGAGATATTGAGGGAGTGAAGAAGAGGGGGCCTAATGACCTAGGGTCAGGTGTAGAGCTCAATATTGCAGAGCTAAATAGGAGAGGAGATTTCCAGACAGAAAGGTCTCTTAAAGGAATTTTTTCTAAGAAGATTAATCAAGCCGTAATAAATTTGTTTACGCTTTAATGACAATAAATCCTACTTAATTTCCACTTCCATTGTCCTTTTCCTTACCACACATTATATCTGTTATCAAAACACATTGTATATGCTATTCGTGAATCTCGAACTCCTGACCTTTCCTACTTCGATTACATTTATCCTCCAAGTTTCGATTTCCAAAACCTCAAACCCCAAACCAGTTTTGACATCACCTCTTTTGTTTGCTTCTCAACTCATAACTCACTGGCATTCCCATTCCCATTCCCCTTCGATTTTCTTGTGAATGTTTCCATTTTCCATATTAATTTCATGTTTATTTTCCACCTCCTCCCCCCATTTGGCCTACATTTCTTTGTCCGCCTTCGTTTTCCCTTTCCCCAGTAAAGATTGTAAATTATTTTGGCCAAAAGCCAACACACTGAATTTGGAATTCAGAAACGAATTAAATTGGCAAGCTCGATGGCTTATGCCCTGCTCCTCCACTTCTCTCTCTCTTTTGGCTGAAGGACATTCTCGGCATTTTGGCTCCTTTAATTTCGTTGAAATGTCGCTTGCATCCCTACTCTTCCCGCTTACCCTGTCCTTTAGGAAAGAATTGCCCATAATAAAGTCGCCTCAGTCTGCTGCGCCTTTCTCCTTGGTTGTAATGGTAGAACGGGATGGGATGCTTGGAGGATTCGTGGTCCTGGTGGCTTCTCTCATCTCCCATGCCAAAATTTGTAGTTTCAGCTTCGCTTCTTTTATCTCCTTTTTTTCGCTTTTGGCCCCAAAATGTTTTACGGCTACGTGAGGAGAAGGATACGTCGTGTGGCTGCCTCTTTCGCCCTGTTCCTATCGTTTCTCTCGACATATTGACAGTGGGATTGGGAAATACGCATGCAAAATACAAACGCGACACAAAATATTCACTTGGCGAATTGACTGAGGCCCCTGTCTCCCTACCTCCCTCTCTGTCTGTCTCCCATCTCCATATCCTGCTCACGATTTCTCCGCTGCTGTTTGTTGACATTTCACGACTCCTTTGTTTTTTCCGGCGAAGGATTCAAGGGAAATCGAGGAGAAGGGACTTGGTTTTGGCATTGGGTCACGTGCGAATCAATCGATGACGATGATGCGGATGATTCCGGGGATGATGAAGATGATGGGCATCCTTGGAATTTGCAAAAGAAATTTCGTGGATTGAGATGCCAACTGCCCGAAGACAATTATTCAATGTTTAACATAAGGGAAGGGTCCTCTGGAAGAGGGGATTTCCAAGCAGATATATTACAAAATATACAGTATAGTATGGAAAATATTTTGAACAAAAGGATATTCCCAGGAATATTTGTTGGAATGGACACAATCGGTTTTAATTTTTAGAATTAAATTATTTTGTGTCAATTTCAAATGGAAGGCAATAAGATATTTGTACTCATTACCATACCAAATTGTTCTTGAGAAAACCAGCAGAAATTCGAATCGCAAGAGAATCCCGAATCCTATATTCCATCAAAAATATTACCCATATCCTCGCGGACATCCAAAAACACATTCTCGAAATTAAAGCCATCATTTTCCATTTCTCACGCTGCCATTTTCCATTGTCACAGCCTAAATGGCACGCATCCCCCCCATACCCATTAGCCGCCCACATTGTTTGTCCGTATAATTTGCTGATTAAATAGCTCAGTCGCGGATATGGGCGGGAATATATCATCGGGATCAGAAGAGGAGAACTGCGGGTGGGGGTGTCCTAGCAAATATATATCCCATTCGGCGGCGGCGGTCTCTGCAGCAGTCCTAAATTATTTGCCAATGACCGCAAATGAAATGTTACCATTCGATATGACCCTACCTACCACGCTCTATCTATATTTCCAGTTGGTTTTTGGTATTTCCCAATTAATTCAGAAATTGTTTTCCCCCATCTGGTGTATCTTCTTCCTCTCACTCTCATTTTACACGCAGTCTTTGGCTTTTGTCTGATGTTGTTTCTAATTGGCCACTAATCACTTTTTCGCTGTTGGCAGACATCGATTGAATTGGGTTAAGTAAATAGGACATTTGGACACTGTAATAGATAAATAAAACGTAGATAAATAAATCATTGAGCCAGTGACTTTGTAAATAAGTAATGGTTTTTATTTAAATTAAATTTAAATGGTTTGTTAATAGTTTGTAACAGAATTAAATTTAAAAGCATTTATTAAAACCTAAGTTAATATTTCTTCTTTAGTCTCTGACTATTTAAACCTTTAAAATGTGTCAAAACTCTCCACTTTTCTTGGATTTTATTGTTTAGTTCCTGACCCAACCCTGACCATTAGGTTTCTTTAGTATTCAGTCTATGAATAATTCCATTCACTTCGAGGAGAGTCCCAGACATCGCCTTTCCTTTCCTGGGGAATTATATTCTCGCTTGCTTCCATGCCATTTAACTTTTGTCTTCTCCCCAATTACAAATTCATAGACACAAAAGTTGATTGCTCCGCAGACAGAGTTTCCACCCACCTGTCTGTGCCACCACCTCACCCTAAAATTCACACCTGCCCGTCCCCTTTTCTTGGCCATGAATAATTCGAGGCTGGTCCGCTGACAAATTGTTTGGCTCGTTAAATGTTGGCCACAAAATTCGCGACGAATTATGCAAATTTCAATGAAACGACCAGTACACTAGGATCCCCCTAAAGATCCTTGCAGTCCATCCTGCACTCATAACTCTCTTTCCATCCCTCCCATTCGCAGAAGCCTAAGAGCAAAGGCGAAGACAGACATTAATTCCGTTTAAATTGTATCCTTGGCTTCCTGTTATCCCTGACTTGGCCCACATAAATAATTTTTAATGATGTGAAAATGTTTTCGCAAGCACTTTTCCTATAATTAATGTTAACTTCCTACCCAGGGAACCGCAGGGAAACCGAAGGTAAGAAGATGGCAGGCCCCAAGGAAAGCCGCAAAGCAAATTAAAGTGGAAAAGGAAGTGAAAGGTGAGTAGCGACATGTGTTTGGAACCTTTTTCGGAAATGGAAAATGCCACCAACAACAGCCCCACCTCTCCCACTCAACTCAGGTGGAAAGTTTGTCTCTGGCTGTTTTTTTATGTTCGTATTTTTCGATTCCCCGACACAAATTCAATCAGAGTTTCCACCTCCTTATTTCCTGCCATTCCGTAAAGTCACACTTCCTCTAGGTTTCTTAAAATTCTTTGACATTTTCCCCATTTTCTTTGGCTGTACAATTTTTATTTAGAAATAATTTCCGTTGCATTTTTCCTCAAAGAAAGAAGGAAAGGAGATTGCGCTGGAGAGGGGGTAATAAGTTCCTAGGGGAGGAGGGAGAAACTCCCGAGAATAATGTGCATTCATTTGTAGCTAGAGCCCGAGAAGTGTTGTGAGAAGTTTCCTTTGTCCACGACACGAATTTAATGCAATGGAAAGGGCATTTCCATCGAAGAAGGCCATTGAAGCGAAGCTGAGGACAGTGAGTTTCTCGAACCTTGAACTTGATTAAGACTCTCCCATTTCTCCCTTAACATTAACAACTCTGCGAACTTCTCAACCGAACCCAAAGAGGATTTCCAGCTTGAGCCTCTCCACATCCACATCCCCATCTCTGACCTTATCCTCCTCCTCCTCATATTAAGCATCCCCCAGAGAGAGGAAAAGACCGCAATGCAGTTGGTGTCCGAGTTCCGTTTTTATGGCAGCTGGAAAAGCGGAAAAGGCGGAGGACAGTGGAGGTGACGGCACCTGCACATAGGTAAATTTGTCCAGCAGCGAACTAAATTCCAAACGGAAGTGACACTCTAATTGAGAGCAACGAGCCAACAGGGAGGTGTTTTTGGGGGGCAGAGACAGGGTATCAAGCGGGGGCCAACAAGGGGTGTAAAGTGGGGAGGAGAGTGGTGGAGAGTGGGGAGGTGGATGTGTCCACTTGATGCGGGCACTGGGAGCAGCACTAAAAAAAAGTAAACTCGTTAATTGCTAAGTGCAAAACCATAAAACGGCTAGGAAGAGAGAGAGAAAAAAGTGGTAAAGGGGAAACAGGTTGGTTTGTGGATAAAGCTCACAATACGGCGAGAGAATAGAGCGTAGAATAAATATATAATTATATGCGGGATGGAGAAGAAGAAACCAAACAGGACCTCAACTAGTTAGTGGGCAATAAGAGAAGGTAATTAAAATACCCTTAGACATATAAGGGTTTATATAATCATTAATCTAATCAAAAATGAATTCAATTATGCCACGAGAATCTCCAAAACATCTTACAAGGTTAGCAAACATATTAGATATCCGCAATCACAGCTTCCTGCGCCTTTTTTCGCTATATCAAACATAATCCCATCAATGGATATCCATTTCCCAACCAACTTGAACTGATTTACATAGCCCCAAGGCAGGGAAATGTATTCCAACTTGTTCGAAAGTATGTTCAATGTCTGGCTCACCTTCGCCGGATTCTCGTGCGACGACAAATCTGTGACGACATATTCCTTGGCCTGTCATCGGTTTCCGGGGGAATTTTCCATAGGTTCCCAAAAACAAGATGAAAATACGTTGCATATTTATGAATAATTCAGCAGCGAAGCGGGGGAAACTCTTCCTCCGGCGCTTCCTATTTGTTTTCCACAAATTGTCAAAATGTTGCCGGGCTGGCACTGGCACCACGTGTAGACCACGAAGACCCCCTCTTTTCCCCTACTTCCCTTCACATGCCAGGAAGTTTTCCTAAAATTGGCCATTGGAATTTATTCATGTGGATGCGGATGTGGTGAAAGGAACAAGGACAAGGAAGTAGGAGGCAAAAATAGGTAGAGGAAGTGAAGCATCATCATGCAAATCACTTGCCCCATCTCCTGCCTCTCACTTTTCATGACTTGGCCACCTTAAAGCTTTTCCCGGTGGTCAGTTCGCAGCTGGAAAAACTTGGCCTGGTGACAGCTGAAAAAATTACTCCCATTTCATAATTATCACGGGAGGGCGGCCAAGGTCCTTGGGGAAATTGAAAGCGAGAATGAGAATGAGAATGAGAAGGTCCTTTGCTGCAGCTCAGCTGTGACATTTTTATTAAATTTCCGCCACTTTCCCGCCCTCTCAGCGGGATGTGCCTGGGCTTGGAGCCTTAATTAAAGAAATATTCAAGGGGAGTTTCCCTCTGTAATATATCATGATATCCTTCTGCTCCGATTGAACTCGGGGGTGTGACGAATGCGGAAAAAGGGGATGGGAAAGTGATTAATGAATGGGGGAAAGTGACCAAAACGTTGCTAAAATATTATTAAAAGGGAGGAGAGGGAATGAGTAATTAGATTGTACAATTAGAAGTCTTGAGTTTTCCTGTTTTTCGTTCTCCAACTTAGCCTTCTGTTAAAAATGCCATATATGTTTTATATATTTCTTTCTTCAAGTTTAATAAACCAAATGGAATGTGTGTTTTCCCCTCCGAGTTTTTATGATATGTCTTTCGAAAGTTTATGGCTCATCTTGTGATTTCACTGCCAGTCCCCAGTTTATTTACAATTTATGGCAGAATGTAAGGGCAAATCCATGTCTCAGTATCAGCCTTTTCCGTTTACAAAGATTAAAAATGAAGGAGAGGAAATGCCCAGGGCTAAGACATTCTGTTTGTAACTTTGGCTGCATTTTTAAAGAGTTCATTAGCTGAGTGCAAACTGTTTGGATATATTCCTCCATTCGCCAAAGAAACTCAACGAAAAGCCAGAGAAAATTAAACAACAAAAGGAAAATTAACAAAAACAAAGTCACAAAAGCAAAGACATAACAGAATGGACACGAAACAAGCCACAGAGAAATGGAAATTAATTAACAATTGAGGCTATGAAAACGCAGTGAAAATGGATTAAAAACAGATTGCAGATGTCTCTCTCTCTCTCTCTCTCTCTTCACCTCTTTCAGTGGCAATAAACTGTAGAATTGGGGGGCGTGGCAGCGAACAGTGCGTCACAATAAACATCCAACAGCAATCAAACCTCACTTTATTGGCAACAAAAAAATGTATGTATTTTTTTTTCTTTTGGAGCAACTCGAGTGGAAGATATTAAGGATAGAATGGAAAAAAATAAAGAAAAAACACATAGAAATCCCTCGTTTAATTTATGATTTTTTAATAGGCCACCACTAACTTGTGGGCGGGGCTAATGGGGCGTGGCTGTGTCTAGCAGATTTCACTGTCCGTTCTTGACGTAATTACTGAATCACGGAAACTTAATTGCTGCTGCAGCGAAGCGAATAGAGAGAGAGAGAGAAGGTCCTTGAGGCAGGAAGGAAGGAGAAACTGCGGCTGTTTACCAGTTGATTATCGTCCTCGTTGGCTGTCTCCGGCTGGCCGTACTGTATTCCTGTTTGTGACGTGGATAGTTCGCGGTTGTGTCCTGTGGGGACTTATCTTCTTGTGGATACTGCAGACTGAAGGATGGATGGCTCATTGTTGGCCATGTCCTAGTTAGAGTGTCTATTATTACGGGCGATGTATTGTGGTTATGTTTGCTTTACGTTTTTAGTTTGGTTTCCTTAAGAAGATACTTATTAAAGTACTAAGTTGCTTTTTATAATTATTTATTTGTGTTCCTTATCTACATTCTACAGTAATTAATTTGAGGATAATTAATTCCATCATTAACTGACGAACTCTCCTCTTAACCCCTTTTCAAATCCATGTATAAGCCCTCCTATTTCATCTTTCGACAGATTCAATTTGATTGCCAACCCGTCTGACATTCCCAATATGTGGCCCTCATATTGCTCCTGCTGTTTGCCAATTTGGCCAGAAATATGCAGCTGACCAAATGTAAGACCCCCGGCACTTCATCCCCTGCTAATTCCCATTGCCGTGATTTGCACACACTTTAAATGAGCCAGAGAGAGAGAGATGGGGGAAAACAGGAGCTCACTGCCTATGAACTCCATATCACATATTCCCCTCTATAATCCCCCATGGTTGGCAGGCAACTTAATGCCGGGCAGTCAAGGATTAAGGATGCCCGTGGTGTAGGAGGCACTCACACTCATGACTATTTCAATATTTGCATTTTTGCAGCCACTCTGGGAATGCTCACAGTCCGCCTCCTGGTCAGCATCGACTTCCTCATGAGAATAAATTCGGTTTATCAATAATTTATTCATTCATATTTCCAACTGCAGGATGGAAAGTAGAGAGTTCCACTGCCCCTTCATTTATAATACCCATCGACTGGTCGCGCCCACAATTTGCACAGAAGGCGCAATATCCTTCCGTTTTCGAGGTCGACCAATTGAACCGGAAGTGCAATTCCGGAGGAGGAGGCGCCGAGAGGTTACGGGAATTGCGGTTGAGCAGCGATTAAAGCGCCTCCTCCAATGCAATCGACCCTTAATCCGGGATCATAATGGGAGATAATTAAAAGGGGGCGCAGGCAGTCAATTAGTTGGATATGTTCGCAATTCGATCTGTTATCCTTTAGCAACTCCTTTAATCGGTTGCCTTGGCACACAATGCAAATGTTTAGCAAACTTTATATGCACAGCTTCCAGCCCATTTCCCTTTCGCTCTCAACGATCTCAAATCCTTCAAGCAGGTCAAGTGAAATGTGTTCCACAAACTTTTCTCCTTTTCCAGAACCTCCTGGTTTTCACAAGCACTCGCACACACACAACACACATCAAACAGGGAACATACAAAGAGCTGCGAGGCAAGGAAAGTGGAATTGCGACCCGATTTCTTGGCTTTCCCTACTTGGACACGTTCTACTGCAGATGTGTGTGTGTGTGTTTAAGGATTTATGCCACGCCCGCCCGGCCTTAATTTTCAGCTCAACCAACAACACTCACAATTTATGCAGAATTTACCATGAGCATTTTTTTTTTTTGACAAATGCTGCCAATTAAATGAATGTCGGTTGACAGGGCTTGGATTTCCCAGGGAAATGGCAAGAAAAACAACAGAGATGGAGAGCTCACATATCGATTTCGATGCGGATTCGGATTCGGACTGTGGCCGAAGCTGGGCTGCCATGGGGATTTGGCCCTAAATGCTTCTCATTTATTTTAACACCCAGCGAGAGTCGAAAGCCCAAAGCTCAAATGTAATATGAGGAAACAGGAAGAAAAAATATTCTACTAGGAAAGCCAATGAAAATAAATTATTCTTAATTGTTTAAAAAACATATTTAGACAAGAAATGGCGTATATCAAAGGAACATTATAAACTACAATAGATTGGGAAGAAGCATTATTTTTTTTTACATAAATTATGAAATTCCCTACTTTATTTCCTGTGTAGAGTAGGTGTTTCGCGGTATATTTTTCTACTTTGAGCCACCGCCTGTGGCGTAAATATCTGATTAGGCTCCTGCCCACGAAAACTTCAACCCCTCCTCCTCGTTCTCCTCCTCCTTCTGCCTCAATTTTTCCTCTTCTAGGCAACCGAACAAAGGGCACAATGAAAATGGTGAAAATAATCTTGGGCAACATCTGGAGGAAAAGTGGGTGAGGGGAAAAATGGGAGCCTGGAGCCTGCTCCCTTTACGATTGAGGACAAGGTTAAGCATTCGGCAGTAAAATGGCAACTTATTGTTTGGAATTGCCAGGCCAACAACGGAAAGGTGGAATTCTTGAGGTTTTCCTTTGGGAAATTCAGTTGGGCGAAGTAGTAGAAGAAGGGAATGGGGGAGTATTTTCAGGAAATATTGAAAATGTTGGACCAATCAAATGAAATTTCCGGACTCTAACCTGAACAATTAGCTGCCTTATTGATATCTGTGGCTGGCTTTTGAGTCCCGGATACCAAGCGATCTACTTGACCTGGTCCTGTTTTCACCAACGTCATGAACGACTGTGGTTGCTGTGGTCATCTCCTGCCTCATGTCTCCTGCCTTCTCGTCCTGACACTCGACTTCTGCTACTTGCAGTTTGCCCGTAATTGTCCTTGTCTGCTTCGGTTATCCTTTGACCGGGTTTCTTGGTTCTTTGTGTGGTTTTCTAATAGCTAATGGAAATTATTTGCTCATTTCATGCATGCTCACTCAAAGAGAACTATTTAATTAACTTAACTGCAGCAGAGGCTTAATTTCTGGAAATTAATATTGCTAACTAATGTAAATTAAGCCAATTAAAAGTTGGAAGCTCGATTTTGGTCTACTGGACCATATAATTAGTAGGATTAATTTGGAGTTCAATAGAGCAAAAGTAAACTGATTACCAAGATGTTCATTTCCATAAATTCATTCGATTTTAGTTCATTTTCTCGGATAGCGCTTTGTTTTCCATTATCTAAATCGCATTATTCGCAATCTGTTTGAACAGACAGCGAGGAGCTGAAATCCTTCCAATCGAATGCACAAAATATATCCTCACTGGCATCAGTTTGGCAAATTTATATGTATACTTTTTTTTGCCGATCCCCTTCCGCCCCAGTCAGCCATAAATAACATAATAATCCATATAGATATTTACATTTTTTTATTGGGATGGAAATTTCAACAATTGAAGCTTTGAATGCATTTTATGTTCTAGTTGGGCAGACTTCATTTCCATTTCCATTTTCCGCTTTCCAATTCGATTATCCCTGAGTGCCTCTTTTTTTTTTTGTCTTCCGGATGTTTGGCCAGCGAATTCGCCGGGTTTCCGGCTCCGCTTGCCAAACATTTAAATGGGAATTCATTGAGGTGCCATAAATAAACTTGGCACATAAATCATTTTAGCGGCAACTTAAGCACTCAAAATGGAATTTTCGCCAGCTATCTTCAGTTTCTCAGCTTCACAGTCAAAAAGGGAAAATAGGGGCAGAAGGGGAAGGGAAAGTTTTATGAAGTCGAAGCCTTAGGTTCTCTATAATTTCAGATATTAACGAGTATTTCCCATAAAATGTACCTATTATTAAGTTTAAGCCAACTTACCTGAACAGGAGCTAAAAATATAATATTTATACTTTTCTAATTAAAATAAAAATGTTTTAAGAAAGTAGCTTTAAGTTTTTATGCTTAAATTAAAGCAAAAAAGTTATTGCATTTCATCTAAAATAAAGCAAAGACACACTTAAGCAGATGCTGCTAGCTCCATTTCATTTTTATGGTAATTCATAAAATATATGTATTTACCTTCCTTTAGCCGAAGGATACCCTGAAAGGAGTGTATATAAATTTCGTTCGGCTAAGGACACCTTGGGGAGAGATTCAAGACGATTGCCGAGACGGGTTAGAGACCAAGACTAATTGGCCAAAAACAATAAAACTCAACTCGACTCCTTTAAAACGGAGCACAAAGTTGACCCCACTCCTCGGTACCCCTTCTCTCTCTCTTTAAGTTTTGACTAAATGTTTGCCAGTCCATTTATAAATCCGAGCAGCGTTTGCTGCTCTATGTGCCCAGGGGATTTTCCCCGAACAGGACAAGGCAAATATTGAAACTATAAAGCGTTCGTTTTTTTTTTTGCTACCATTCCCACCATCCCACTCTTTAGCACCCTCATTTTTCATCCTTTTCTTTCACTACACAGAAAAGAGTTTTCCATTGGAAACAAGAATGTATGGGTTTGGTTTTCATATTGAACGAGAAAAGCGTTATCGATAGCGGTATATTAAAAATGGGGTAGTAGCTCATCACTATTTACTTTGATTTATCGAAATTAGTAACTCTGTCTCTGTACCAATTCTACAAATGTGATGATAAATTTAAAAATTCGGTAAAAAAATTGATATCAATATATTCAACATGAGCAAGTAGCCATGTTTACCTTAAAATATTGAAAATATGTACTCTTTCTCTATAAATATTCTACGGATGTTGTTAAGGTATATTTACAAAACCGATAGGAATTGACAATATCGATAGCGATATATTAAATATGAGATTCCTGTAGGTCACTTTTACTTTGATTTATCCAAAATATTAATTCTTTCTCATTAAAAATTTTACAGATGTTGTGAAGGTACATTTAAAAAACCAATAAAAATCGAGAATATCGATAACGATATATTCAAAATAAGATACTAGTAACAACACTGTATCTAAAAACAAATTTATCGATAATATTAAATCTTTCTCTGTTAAAAATCTACAAATGTTGGGAAGGTAATTTTAATAAACCGATAAAAATCGATAATATTGATATTTTGACACTTTAAGCGATATTTTTCGATATTCCGATAAATTTTAAATTTGTATATTTGCAGATATATCTATATATATATGTTTGCTTATAAGCATTAATAATTATGTGACAAAGAAGTCTGCATATATCTATTATTCCCGTAAGTTATTTAACTGAAAAACTTATGTTTCTTATTTTATGTATTTATGTATAAATGATCTAAATTCCTTAATAATATATTATTCATCCCTTCTTTGCAAATTTTCCCACAGTGTATGTGTGTCCTGGGCAAATCCGCTATAATCCTAAAAAAGTTTTTGCTGGTGAGTGGGTTAAAAGTAAGAGCAAACTGCGAGAAACGAGTACATGGTACATAAGCGGCTTATGCCATTAGTTCGGAATCGCAGCTTCGTCCAGGATTGGACGGACCACCTGCATTCCATCCATATCCGCTCCGCCTATCTATCCGATGTCGATGCTGGCCAAAGTTGCCCCGCAGGTGGCCGCCCATTGGCATCTGCCAACTCATGCGGCAAACTTTTAAAGACTCCGCTCCAGCGGCAGAGGCCACTAATTGGTAGAAGTTCGACGTGCAAAATCAAAAGTTATAACTCACAGATAATTGGTAGGAGGGGTTTGGCTGCCAGAAACAGAAGTTAGAACAAGGCGGAAGACAAAAAAAAAGAATTGGTTTTGGGTTAGGTTATATAGTCTTCGCAGCTATATTCTTTTGTTTATTTTTGAATAAATTTCAAACGATGCCAGGGACTTTCTTTTAACGCTAAAGTAATGAAATAAAGTCCTTAAATTCATCCATTTAAAGTTGCACTGGCAAGAAGACATCATTATTCTCTTGGTATCAGCTTGCCAAAAGCAGATGAGAATGCCGCCATCGGGTCTGACTTTATAATGACCCCGCCAAGTCAGCAGCGTGCACCTTAACTTGCCACTACTTCCCCTGCCACTACTTCCATCGCCTTACCACCTTGAGACTGCAGCAAAAGAACCGAGAGCAAAATTCAGGAACAGGACCAGGACCAGGACCAGGACCAGGACCAGGACCAGGACCAGGACCAGGACCGGGACCGGGACCAGGGCCAAGGAAGAGAACAACCATTTTTGTCGCATGCTTCGCGCGGATTTTGACTGCATAAAATATGAAATTAAATTGCTAGCCAACAAAATGGCGCCTGGGAAAATGACAAAAATATGAGACAGAAGTCTGTGCCACTCCATGCATTTTCGCCGCGCTTTTCCCGCACGAATTTCTTTTGGCACTTTGTTGCGAATTCTCTTGGCGCCGCCGACTTGATGACTTGCAGATGTCGCATTTCTTTTCAGACTTTAGCGAAACGGCAGCGAAACGGCGAGGAACGGCTGTCGTCACCTGGTTAGCCACCTGGAGGATGTGGATGCAGCTGCGGATGCGGAAGCTGGGATTTCATTTGACGGCAAATATTGCGGCACCTCATGGGTAGTTCATTTCACACACTGTCGCAGAAATACCAAAACTTTTTATTAATACGGTTGGAACTTATCAGAACTAAGGTGTGATACATAGCTTGTGGTGGAGGAACTAGAGGTCGGTATAAAAATAGGAAAAATCCAATATTATTTCGCTGAATATCATATCGAATCTATCGTAAAGTTTCATATATCGAATTTTTAAATATCAACAAATATCTCATTTATCATTGAAATATCGATGTTTTCAATATTATTAAACAAATATCGGAATATTTTATTTAATTAGGAATGTTAAATATAAAAAAGTATGTCCTTTAGCATTTAAATATCGATATTTTCGATAATATCGTATAAATTTCAAGACATTTTATTTAGACATTTTTTTTATAAAAGTAATATTAAACAAATGGGGAACATTTTATTTAATTTAGAATTTGAAATATAAAAAAAATTTCATTTAATTCAAAAATTTTATTATTGAATGAATATCTCTTTTTGCATTGAACTATCGATACTTTCGATAATATTGAAGAAATTTAAAACAAAATAGTGCTTTAACTTTAATTTAAAATATAAAAAAATATAAATGACTTTTTGATATTGTCGATAATATCGAATATATGTCAAAAAATGTTATTTAATTTTGAAAAATCAAAAAATATTTTATTAAGCATTAAAATATCGGTATTGTCGATAATATATTATATATTAAACATATCTTTATTAGGTAGTTTTGTATATTTTCTGCAACAATAATAGTTTTAACTAAACCTGGGTTCTTATTTGACAGAGTTGGATATATGAAACAGCACACATATCGCAACCTTAAAATATCGATTTATTTATCGCCTTTCATGTTAAATATCATTACTGTATCGATATATCAATATTTTCTGTCATCCCAATTACAGACTTTAAATTTCTGCCAAAAACCTAAACAATTCAAGTCAATTGAGATTGTCCTGTGCTAATTCTTAGTAAAAATAATAGTTCTAGGATTTATTTATATTTATTTATTTATTAGCCATTTATTCGAATATTCATAGTAGTCTTTGCAATATGCTTTGGCATTTGTCAATACCATTTGTACAATTTTTGAAATTCTCATTAATTACTTCGTGAGCTGCCGACAAAGATCCTTAGGAATGGGCGAGAGATATTACCGGAAACTGTGCCTAGGCGTGATCCTATCGGGCCTGGTTCTGTACGTATATTTGTTCTTGGGAACTCCCAAATCTGCGGGAAAGATTCGTAATGCGTTCTTTGTCAACACGCCCGGATGTCGCATCGCCGCCATGGATGTGATGAATCCCACCATTGCCAAGTACACTGTGTGGGAGTGGAACCACCCAAAATTCCAGCTGAGTTGCCCGGATCTCACCTGGTTTCGAACGGAGGTATTGAACCAGAATTGGTATCTGAAGTTGGTGCCCGAGATTGATGAGCTTCTGGAGGAGTATGGTCTCAGTAGCGAAGGGCAGATAGACTGTCACTGGTCGCAGTATCGAAGTACTGGGCACTTGGTAAACACACTGACCGATAGGCGAAAAATGAATCTTGAGTATCCCTTTGCCATAAAAATTCCCAAGGACGTGCTTCAGTTGCGTGTTCTGTGCATTAATTTGCTGACAAACGCTTCGCTTTACGACGATGCCTTCTACTTCATCAAGCCCCCGCCGGAGAAGTTGCTCCACACACCTCCGCCGACCTTGAGATACTGGGATAAAAAGATGAATACAAAGGATACAACTTCACCAATTTCCGTGATGGTCGTCGGCCTGGATTCCGTCTCCCATCTTAATTTCCTGCGTCAAATGCCGAAAACCAACGCTTACATTCGCCACAACACGTCCCACGTGGAGTTCTGGGGCTTCAACAAGGTCGGGCTAAATACCATTCCAAATTTGATGCCCATGCTAACGGGTATGGATGTGGCGGAGTCCCAGAAGTATTGGGACTGGGAGACAAAAAAATTGGATGACTTACCCTTAATCTGGAAGGACTACAAGGCGGCCGGTTACAACACCAGCTTCGGTGAGGACTGGGCCCCCTATTCGATGTTCTACTTCAATATGCCAGGCTTCAGTAAGCCGAGTACCGACCATAGCTTCCACGATCTGATGTCGCAAGTCTTCTTGCAAAGTGGTCACAGCTCAATGCCAGACACGTATTGCGTAGGCGAGAAGACCTTGGGCGATGTCCTTATGGAGATGAACTACAAACTGTTGCCACACATGCAGCGTTATCCATTCTTCTCCTTCTACTGGTGGGCCAATGGCGTACATGAGTTCATGAACACGCCCCGCCTTGTGGACGGGAAATTCGAGGAGTATTTTACACGCCTGCACGATGCCGGAATCATGAATAATACCATCATACTCTTCATGTCCGATCATGGGCTGCGATGGGGTCGCTTTCGTAAGACTTCCCAAGGCATGGCCGAGGACTGTCAGCCGTTCTTGTCAGTCCTATATCCGGCTTGGATGAGAAAAAAATACCCCATGGCTACCAAGAACCTAGCTGGCAACGCTCATAGTCTGATAACCACCTTCGATCTCTATGAGACGCTCAAACATATCTTGCATCCCAGCTCCCTGGAAGATGAACCCATCGCACAGCGTTCTGAGGAATTGTCAAAGCTCAAGGGTTCGCGAATTCCTAGGGGTGTCAGCCTATTTCTACCTATTCCTGCGGAAAGGACTTGCAACACCTCGCATGTACCCAGCCGATTCTGTTTGTGCCACAAGCAAGTGGCCATTGCGACGGATAATCCGACGGTCAAGTTGTCGGCCAATATAATCGTGAATTCGATCAACAAGCTATTGGAGGAGTATCCCGTCTGTATTCCCTTGCAATTGGAATCGATTGTTAGCGCCTACTTCGCCGCTATTGAACATAAAGACTTTCATATCGAAAAAGGACACAAGAACACATATTATTCCGAAAGTGGTCCGGAGAACGGATATGATGGCCGCTATGACAAGGATATCGTGGTGCGATTGCAGACAAAACCGGGTAAGGCCTATTTCGAGGCTATGCTCAGGATGACAAAGGACAAACTCTATATCATTGGCGATGTGGTTCGTGTGGGGGGCGATGTGATTAAGAATAATGAGTGCATCCAGAATCCTGTTCTGGAACCATTCTGCTATTGCGCTCTTTGAAATTATTTATATACATATGATTTCTGTTAATAAATATTATAATATTTTATAGAAACCAAAACTAGACTAGGCTTTCTTAATATATTAGATGAATTATTTAAGATTTTTTTAGTAGTTATTATTCAAGTTAAGATATTTGACAAAAAGATGGCAAATGAAGATATTATGACTTAATTAAATTACTTTTTGAACATATGGCTACAGAAATTTTAATTTCAATAGAATCATTTATACTGCAGGATTTTCAAGGACTTGTGAGTGGCTCAAATGCCGTTTGCCACACTCATTTCATTTCAGTCAGCACTCGCAGTTTATTTCTCCTTTGGCCCGAGGGTGCAAAACTGTTTTAGCCAATTGTTGTTTGCTGGCTTTTGTGTCAGTCTGTTGCTGCTGCTGCTATTATTGTGTCCGACTTGTTGTTTGTTGGTTTTAGCCAAAATTTTTGGCCAACATTTAGAGAGTCAAATATCTGGTCTTGGCTTTTGCCCTTCTGGTAAGTCGATTACGAAATAAACTAAATGCGTATGGTTTGGAGTTGCACTCAGATGGACGGACACAACTCTGAGCTGAAAATAATTTATCAGAGGGAAAGCCAACAAGGATTCTCTGAACTGGCTCTGATAAAGACAAACATACATATATATGTACATGCTAGGTTTTATGTTACATAAATGCCCGCCAGCGGCCAAATTGGTTATTAAACTTTCAGTTTACTCTACGACCTCGCTTGGACGAGAGATTAAATATGGCAAAAACACAGACACTTGGCTGGATGTAATATTAACTAGTTGCCGCTCGAGGAAACACTCAATTATATTAAACAGAATTTATGCCCGGGGGGAGGCTCTTTATCCAAAGTGTGAACTGGTTAATGTTTCGGCACTCTGTCGATTTATTTAAATTAACTATCCGAGCTGGGGCCATAATGAGCCACTGCGTATGAGCAATATTTGTCTAAATTATGCTCCTCATTCTTTGCACTTTCTTGGCCCAAATTGCTTGCAGTCAATTTGTTCAAACGCTTGGCTGCCTCTCGGCCATCACGATAATGTTGATGATGATGGATTTATGTCTGCCATTTGTTTTAGCTTTTCGAGCTCCCTTTTTTTTTTTGCCCACTTTTCCCTTCTGACTTTGGTTGTTGTTGTTGCTGCTCTGTGCGTCGGCTGTCATCGGCAGCAACGTGAAAAGGGAAGAGTGAAATGTGAAATGTGAGATGCCAGTGCGAAAATGCCATAAATCAATTTTCACAATTCGCAAATTGCCCCCGTAAAAAAATCGACTGACTTTGTAAGCCGAGAATGTTGTTTTTTTTTTGTGTTCCCCCAGAATTAATTGAAACAATGTCGGCAGCTTTAAGGGTGAATTTACTTCAAGAGTCCGGGAAATTGTAGTAAACTGCAAAATTAAGCTCAGGAAAGTGTATGGCTATAATCGTAAATCATCACCAGACATTAAGGAAGCCAGAGCAGGAAAGAGATATGATTAATTGTAGCATTTTCATTAGGGGCTGTGAAAAGGGCAAAAGAAAACCGAAAACTGTGCTCCATTCGAAAATAAATAAGTGAGATATTTACAGTCGAGTTTGCTCGACTGTGAGATACCCGGTGCACACACTTTTGTGCATTTAATTAAAATTTAAATGCGATTTTTAGTGCGACGCCAACTCCCTAGAAAGGCTTACTATCGGAGTTTACGATGAAATAACAAACGTAAAAAGTTATATTTGGGTTCTCCCCAGTTTAAAACCACGGTTCAAAGCTCGGCTAAATATTTGCCGCAAGTCTGAGTTCGTGTGCGAGAGAGATAAATATAGAGATAACTTTTTTTTGTAATATCTTCCATGTTTATCATTCGATTTTGCTCAAAATTTTACTTTTTCTTAACAGAACTTGCCGAATTTGAATTTGTAATATCTTCCATGTTTATCATTCGATTTTGCTCAAAATTTTACTTTTTCTTAACAGAACTTACCGAATTGGAAAACAAACTTGATCTGCGCGCAGCACATAAGAATATTATGAAAAATTTATTTGAATTTGCTTTTTTAGGATCTTAAAATCATAAACATATTTTTTAAGTGTTGGAGTTAAATGAGTTTCTTATGTAAAACCTTATTTTTTTTTTAAACCTGGTAATTAAAAACATTCCATTGTCACACTCTCTGAAGGGAGGGTGCTACTTGGCTCAGTAGCCGATGAAACGTATTTCCTCTCACTGGCCATGTTGTTGATGGCCATACACGCATATGCATACATATACACGCACAATTTAATAAGAAACTATATGTATATATACCAATCAAAAGCAATTGCTTCAAGAGAGAGTTGTAGAAAAATAAAGAAATAATGAACAAAGCTACAGAAAAATATTTTTAAAATGCCTTAGCTTGATGCAATTTGTCGAAATAGGAAAAGTAAGAAATAATCGTATGAAACCTGTAACCGTAACTAATTTTAGTTAAGCCACCGAATCCGTTAAGTGTATCGCTTTAATCCCTGGTAAGATCCAAATACATTTGAAGCCGAACTCATATTATGCTTACCAAATTGTTTCGTTATACCTTCTGGTAGAACTTTGATAAATTGCACATTTGACGGCCATTATTTTCAGTTACAAGCGACGTTCTCACATACCAATATGAATCTCCTCCTAGCACTATTCTTTTGGGCCAATTTTGCCTATTGTGAGTATATAATCCCCCCAATATTCTAGCAAATAACGTTAATGAAATTTACTTTTTTATGTTTGTGTTTTGTAAGCTACGGCCAATACTGAGCCAGATGTAAAGACGGAATTACAAAATATTATTACAACTTATTCAAGAAAAGCCACATTAAACGCTGAATTCGACCAATGGATTGACAAAGTCTACTATGCCAGTCGAAAATCGAATAGTATCTATTTGGAAGAACAAATGGAGGTTTTTTACGGCTTCACAAAATACAATGAAAAGCGTAAATTTTTGGAAAACAAAATGAAGCGCCGCATACGCGAGATCGATAACCTACTAGCAGATGAAAAACTGGATAAGAGGTGTCACACATTGTATGGAGCTCAAAAAAGTGTCCTCTCAAAATCCTTTAACTTTTCCAATGACCGAAAGGAGAGAATTCTCGAAGCTAAGTCAAAAAATTGTGTGCCGAGAAGGAAACCGAAACCGAAAGCGATAACGAAATCGACACTGAAACCGATAACGAAGTCGACATCGGAACCCATAGAACCGATAACACAGGAAATGCCGGATCAATGTAAATACCGAAGATTATTTGGTTTGTGGTGCCCAGATTTTAACAGGCCAAGATGGATATTGGTGGGAGGGAAGTGGGTGAACCAGGGATAATTTTTTTTTCTTAACCTAACAAGCGGTTAAATATTTAAATAAGTTGTCTTCACTTTTGGCAAAGGGTTGGTTGCGTCATACTTATATTACATGCAGTTTGTGTTGGATCTTGGAAAAATCTATAATGTTTTTCTTGAGTATTTCTTATATTTTAAAGAGTACGTTTGTATTACCTTCTAACTTGTGGCAGTTCTAAACGCTTTCGCTCTAGTTTTTCCGTCACTGTTTCAGGTTTTGGGCTTTATGAAAGTTTAGGTAATCGAATCGAAGCTTTATGCAAACAAATTTAAACGGAAAATAAATATATTTTGCAGTACGTTTTTTACTTTTGGTTTTTGGGGATCGGTTTGGACCCACCCTCCCCTATATTTAAAAGCTATGCGCCAAGTTACAAATAATTGTTATTATTTCTTTTAGTTTTTGCTGAATTTAAATAAAAAATGTAAGTTCTAAGATCTATTATTCTTCTTAAAAGTTGTTAACTATAGGTAATAGTATTCTCCTTTCTTTAAATCGTATTTGTTTTAACTATTTCACTTTTATTGCCCATCACCCTTGCAGTTTTCAATACACATCATTATATAGGACTATCAACCATGATTATAAGGCAAGTTGGCTGATCGAAGTTTTAATGTCGCAACTTTACGACGGCATTTTCACTTAGCTCACATTTCACATATTTCTCTCTTTTTCCGAGGTTTTATGTCTGACAATTTGACCAGCTTTATGCACTTTTCACAGCCCCTGCGCTCCCAATGGCCGGTCTCTCGTCCTTTTGTGTCAGTGTGCATCTTTTTCAACATTTATCTGCAGCAAGTGTATTCACATAAAATGTTTAAAAACCTTCGCTGTCGCCAACATTCCATACCGCAAATGCATTTTAAAAATGCAAAAGCAAATAATAAGAATGCATAAAAAACAGTGGCACAAAAGGAACAGGACTCGACCACAGGATGGGGGCACTTCACATACAGGCAGTCAAAGGAGAACAACAAGAACTTTGTTTAATTGTCATTTAAAACTGCAAGTGAATTAAATTATTCGCACTCGT
>JAEIIU010055323.1:0-19046 GCA_018874675.1 Drosophila baimaii | reverse complement strand
AGAGAGAGAAATACTAGAAGTTTCACTTCAGTCGTGCGTAGGCTCTACACACTCCTTTTTTTTTTTTTGTTTTATTTCCGCTTTTCTCATCTTTCATTGAGTTGCGCTGCTTTGTTGGTGGATATATTTAAATTGGCGTAACAAGACACAAAGCAACAATCAAATGGAAGGAGATCAACAGCCACAATAGGGAAATATTACGGCTAGGGGTCAAGTTGAATTACTGAACAATGCCGCTTTAAAATGAGACGGACAATGAAGGAAGGAAAGAGACAAGAGGATGGGTTAGTTTGTTCCAATTCATTTGGCAAGAACAAACAGAAATAAACAAAAAGCAGAAAAAAGAAGAAGAAATGCCATTCAATAAATTCGACAATTTTTACAGTTAGTAGTCTCATGTTCTGACATCATAACCCCATAAAGCCCACACTTCCTCTGTCCAATTTTATTCTCCGAAAAAAAAAAGAAAACAAAGAGGTCACAAAAGAGTTGGAACTCTGGCTCAACTTTCTGCTGTATTTTTGCTTTTGTGTAAATTTTTCCAGTAACAAAATGCGGGAATTTAAGTATTTAAATCCAAATTGATAGACAGGTTGTGAAACAGATGAGTATATTGGTTAGATAATCAATTTATTTAACTTAAGATTCTTTATCTCATAGAATTTGGAAAGAAAATAAAATATTTCATAGTAGAGCTGGAAAAAAAAAACTATTTCAAAATGGATATTATCGATTTTCTTGGTGTGTGTGGTCGCATATCTATTTGGCTTTGAATCAATCGATATATATGTACAGATAAGTATGTATATTAGTTAGATAATCAATTTAATAAACTGAAGTTCTATCTGTAAGCTCTTATCTTATAGAATATTCGAAAGAAAATCAATTAATTCATATTAGAGCTTGGAAAAAATATTTTTTAAATGGAAATTATCGATTATCATGGTTTGGTTCCATATCGATTTAGTTTTGAATCAATCGATATATATATATATATATAAATTAATCTCTTTGGTTTAGAGTAGTTATTTTATTTATTTCATATATATCTCAATATTAATAGATCTCTGTAGCTTATTATTTTATTTTCTTCGATTTAATAGATTTCTTGTTTTAAAAGATCGATAAAAATCGATTTTTTCTAAATGATCGTATAAAATCGATCTGGTGGGAATCAATTTTCTCTCAGCTCTACCTGGTAATATGTATTATTATTGTGATTTATTTATAATGAAGCCAGCTGAGAATATTGTAAATCTTTTGCTTTCCCAAAACTACGATTTCTCTGCCTTTCCCTCTCACTATCGTTCCACTTCTGTGGAATAAGTATCTGCTAGTTATAAACCTGTAGTTTTGGCTGTATCTTATCTTTCCACGTCTGACCCAACTGACTTTTTTTCCGTCTAATGACAAGAAACACGCGCTCATTCACATCGACACACACTCACAGTGAAAATCACGCACTCGTAGAGTCAATTGTTTTGACCATGGCCAAGAGATGGATTTCGATATTCAATCATATTCGCTGACCCTCACACATTTTTATTTATTTGCCATTACCTATTTGATTTCTTTGCATTTAGACACAGCACACACTTGCCTCTTATGTATTTCAGCTCTCTTTTCTAGCTTACTGCGCCTATTTGGCTTATTGCTGCATTTTCTTCCCTTTCTCTTTCGATTTTCCGAGAGCTTTTCGCTTAATTAGTTTGCTTTTTTTTCGTATTGATTTTTTTTTTGCCATCCCTGATGTTTTTTTTTCAGGTTTTTAGCTATTTATGTTTCTTGTTTTTCGTTCTCTAAGAAGGCGAATACAAAGCATAAGCTGATAAAAAAGCAAACACTCCCACAAAAAGAGGCCAACCAAATGGGAAGGAAACAAAATTTGGCAATCGCCTTTGTTATTGATTTTGGTTTGGCTTATTTGGTGTATTTTTTTGCCTAATTGATTAGTGAATAAAACCTTGATCTTGGTCAAAGCTCTAGTAATGACACAATATATATTTATACCATTACATTTTCCTCAAATAAAAATTGTATTAATCAGTACATTTTTGTTTAAATTGAATATTTTTTTAAACTTTTTTTGCGATTTTCTTGACAGCTTCAAGCACTAAAAAAAACACTTGTGATTTTTGTGTGCTTTCATTTTATTTATTTGTTTTTTTATTTTGTTCTAATTTAGCCACTTGACGCTCACTTTCGTTTGTCTTTTTCGCATTACGTCTTCAGCTTATCTGTTTGCCAATTTTTATTTTATTTTTCCCCCTGTCACTGGCATTTGTTATTGCGTCTAACAAATTGTTTTAATTTGGGTGATGAGCAATATAAGTTATTTATTTGTTTGTGATAATAAGATTTCTGTATACTGCGTCTATTTGATATTCTTTTTATCAGATATTTATGAAAGTGGCTTAAACAGGCTTAATAATTATGGAGAACAATTTATTAGTGTCTAATGAGTAATAATTAGGAATGATACAATTGCCTTTCATTTATTTCAGAAGCGGCTTCAGTATATTTTTAACTTTAATATTAATAACAATCCTGTTAGTCTAAAAACTATTTTAAAACATTAGTTAAATGCTTTATTCTTCTTTTTTCAGGATGGAAACAATAAATTATAATTATTGCCAGTTAGTTTTGGTCTGGCAGTTGGCCAAAGGCAGTAATATCCGCCAAGAGAAGAAGCAGGACAAACGCAGCTGTTGCAGCTCAAAAATAATAAAAAAAAAACAAGAAAAAACTGTTTCCCTCCTGCAGGTTCTGAAACATTCATTTTCCCCTATTCTTCCCCTATTCAGTCTGCCCAACGCAAGTTTGAGGACAGACAACAACGAGACGCATAAAGTTTGTATCTTTTTTTTTTTTTTTGTTTTTTCCCTAGTTTTTTACTGGCAGTCTGTCACACAAAAAAAAGAGGCCTTTAAAAAAAACGTGCCACAAAAATAAAAGCAACTTTGGCCAGTTGTTGGACATTTCAGTGTGATGGCGACTGCATAATACTTCCTCTTCAAACTTGGCACAAGCCATGGCCAAAGCCAATTGCAGGCATTGCGGACCGAATTCCAATCCCACTTAATGGGTTATGACATCGATGGGAGGGGATATTGCGGGGCAAGGGACTTGCGGGCCACATTGTTAGCCAGGCCTAGGACCGATCCAATGGATAAAACTTGTAATCCCGCAATTTTCTCTAATTAAGTTGTTTGTTAATAGTTCGTTAGTTGAGTAAATAAACTAAACTAAACTATAATGATTGCTGGATGAGGTGGAGGAAAGTGGTCTGGGGTTGCCAGCCTTTACTGGAATGTGATCCATGGCCATGAGTCGGCAGTTCCCCGTCCTCTCTTCTCCCACTATCTGCATCTGTATCTCGTTTCCACAGGGAACTAGGGAATTTACAGGAAGAGGACAATTACGCAAGTTGGTGAATTAAAAAGAAAGTAAGTTTTGTAGTAAAGTAATTGAAAAGTAATTAAGGGAGAGATTAATGTCACAAAAATTAGATTACAACAGAGTTACAGGGGTCATTTTTACAGCGAACTAGAGACATAACCAAGATTGCGAAAAAAATTAATTTTCCAAAGAATGCAATTTGGTTAATTTTTAGCCCAGCTCCTGTACTTTCAAAAGGGGGGTAAAAAATAATTAATTTCAAAAATTCCTTTGCAATTTTCGTAACTAATTTCCCATTATTTCCCTTCCCAGACCATAAATTAGTCGTCCTACTCCTCCCACAAAATCTAGATCCAATTCCACGTTCTCAGCTCCAAGATCTCCCACATAAAAAAAAAAAATAACCGTTGAGGAAATACCTCGAAAATAGTAGCTATAACGCTAACCACAATACACGACCATAAATGCGGCAACAAAATTCTAATTAAACTACAATACAATGCAATTCAAGTCATTAGAAACGACCTCAAAACAATGGCTTGGGAAAAATGCGAAAAAAGAAAGCTGAAGGAGAAAATCGAACTGAGGTGGTAAGGAGGAGGAGGAGTTCCCCGGGCATAAGTGTAAACATGGGATTGGTGTATGTGTGTGTGTGAAAGGAGGGCCTGTGTGCTCAGCAGCCATGTCTTATCGAATCGGGTTTGCCATTAACTTGGCCCGAACCAAAGTAAACTGCATTCCAGCCATACTCAAGTGCGAGTAGAACACCCCTCCCAATGTCCCTCTCAATTCCGCTCCATCCGCACGGCTCCTTACCTTTCGCTCCCTTTTCCCCGGCTTTTTCCAGCCCAGTGCCCGGTTTGTGGACCTGTGAGGAAGCGCCGGCAAGTTACATGATATCAATAAAAGTGCACAGTGCTAAGATAAACTTCAAGAGCACCAGAAGGCCAGACGTAAAACAGAAACAAAAGTAAGTTTGGTTTCGTATAATGGGATATCGGAATACCCTACAAGGTGCATAAGTTATAAGGTAATTAGATTATTAGTTTTAAGAAGGGTAACAGTTTCATTAAATTAAATTAGATTACCTTATTCAAATCAAGTTTACAAAATATGTAATATAAATAAAATTTCTGTTGAATGCATATTAAAATTCTTGTTACCATAGAAATACCCTGTGAGAAAGGGTATGAAAATGTGGCAGCGGCGGGGAAAAAGCCAGGCAAATGGAGGAGACAGACAACAACGGCAGCAACTCCGGCCAGAACAACAAGTGGAGAGTGGATGGGGAATGTGGAGAACCCCAGGAAAATGCAGCAGCAAAAATGTTGCACCTTTGTTAGCTCTTGAGGCTGCTGCTGCTGCTGCGAATGTGGCTGCTGGTGCTGCTGCTGCCGTTGGTGGCAACTCTTGACTTCGGGCGGCTTAATGGATATGCAACGCATATAGCAAATTATCCAAAAATGCCCCAGCACAGGGGGAAAGTGTGCGAGCAGAACACAGGTGAAAAGCCACACTTTAGTCGACGAAACATTCCCCCAGGTTGCCATAATTTTGAGACTTTTTTTATTTTTGTTTACCTCGTTTTGTTGCCTTGGCAAATTTACAGTTACATTCGGTGGAATGCATTTGGGAATTCTCTGCTTTTTTTTTTGTTTATTGGACAGGTAAAGGTAAAGTCAAAAGTCATACCTTATTATGGGTGTTGCCAAAGGGAATTTCTGATTGAAAGGTGAAGAAAATTAACGAGCCGAGTTGTATTTGCTTAAAATATTTATGGCATCTTTAAAGCTTAAAATATATATCTTGCATAAGTAAGTAAACAATTTTTAAGGCATTTAAATATTTCAGTTTAGGTACAAATCTTTTCTTATAATAACTATATTAACCAAAAACGGTAAAATGTGTGAAATTTTTCTTTAATTATGCCTTGCAACATTAGGTAACATTTTAATGCTTCCTCTCTTTTCCTTTCTTTTATTCTAGCCAACAGTCTGCCAATTGAGCCATGCGCCATTAGCTTGGAATATATACGGCACAATATTTAATAGGCCCAGTTTAAAGTTGCAGGCCAATAAGAGAGCGGCTGAGATAAAAAGAACGCAGACTGGCGAAAAGGCAATAAAAGAAGACGAGGCACTGAGCCAATGATGTAGATAAATGGAGAACGAGGAGGGGAAGACCATGTGGCAGAGAAGAAGGGGAAGAGAATGCCGACGCAGTAGAATTATTCAGATTTTTCATATCGCATCTATGAGATACGTGAGCCTGTTGGCACAGTCACAGTTTACAGTGAAAAAATTAAAATGTGCAGGAGAGGAAAATACATTTTTAAGAACTTTAACAGCCGTCACTTAAAGGTGTGAAAAACTAATTTTAAGTTAAGAGACGTATTGTAAGCATTTCTTAAGTTCGTGTAAACAGAAATTATAATTTAGTCATTAATCTAAATCTTGGTATCTCAAAGGATATCGCAAGAACTCAAGTTTTCATTGAAAGTACAGAATCTATATCTTTAAGATCATGGCTGGGTTTGAATAAAAAAATATATCAAATATGATAGTTTGGATCTTCGGAGCCCTAGAGAATTGCTAGAATTTTTGGACACCAGTGACTGTGGACAAAAATTTTTATACCAAAAACATTGTATTTGATCAACCTGGATAGTCTACTCCATTCCTACAAAAATATCTCACAAAATCCTCAAATGACTCTGGCATTTATGAAGATATGCAAGTGCCTCTCTGACTTTCGGAAAGGTAAGATCCTCCTTTTTAGTCGCCTGCAGATAAATTGCTCACAAGTCAAGGAAACGAGTTGAATTCCAAATCTAGAAAACCGAGAAGAAAGAGGAAAACAGGCACAGACACAAAGATACTCAATGCGCGCACCTGTCGCCAGGTAAGAAACGCAACCGGCAAACGTCTTAGTCAGCAAAGTAAAGCAAAGCAAAAGATACAACAACAACAAAATGTAAGAACTCAAAGACAAAAGTCCAGAAAAATCACACACAAACACGCGGCAGAGCAGGTAGAAAAGAACAAATAGGAAAACAAACAAAGTGAGGAAAATAAGGAAAAACAGAGGGGATACCAAATAAGTCAGGGTTTGAGAGAGAGACCAAGAGAGAGAGAAAGAGGGGGAAGGAATCAGAATTCACCTGTCACAGATCTTAGCATTCTTATTTTGCTCTCTTCTGAGCGGCTTTGATATTTGATCGTGAGTTTTCGGTTTCTTGACACGCTACAACATGTTGGGCGTATATGTTTAGATAGGATTTTGATTAATATTTAATTAAATGTTATAAGGGGACCACCAAGAAACTGTTTTAAGACTTTATAAACATTGTTTTTAAAGCTGTAAGTCAGTTAAAGTATTGTAAATTCATAATTAATCTTCAAATCGTCTGATAAAAATCAGGAAAAGGATGCTTGAGTATTATTACAATTACCTAGATTGTAGGGGTTAAGCTTTAGAATATTCGACTCCATTAAATTATCTATTTAATCATAATATAAATAAATAAATAAATACTGTAATTTATAATAAGTTTAAAATGTATATAACCTTTTCCTATCAAACAGTAGTTTCATAATATTTATGGTTTTCTAATCTTATCAGAGCTCTTAACCCAAGTAGGGTATTAATACGATCGTTTCAAGATCTTTCTCTTCCTCCTTACTTTATTTTTGTTTTTTTTTTTAACAGCTTTTGTTAGGCCTTCCGCTCTTCATCTTCCCGAGCTCCCAGTGAGTGTGAGTGTGTGTGTTCCCGCCGCAATTTATTTTTAACCCTTGGGTAACTTTAATGGGCTTAAACTGGCCGCCGCCGCCGTTGGCCGGCTTAAAATGAAAACACCACAAATACGCAGGGAAAAAAAACTTCACAAATTAGTCATTGTGATTAATGGGCGAAGGAGACACACGATGCCCTCCCTGCTGACGATGCTGTCTCTGTCCAGTTTCTAGACGAAACGTGTCCAAGTTGTGCTGATTTATTTCGTGTGAGCTTTTTTGAAAAAGATTATAGGTGTCTAGTTGGGGGGAAGGGGGGTGGTGGAAGGGGGGCATACCTTGTGCAACTCTTGAAATGCCCCTCTGCATTTATCTAGATCACCGGAGCGTAAAGGGGTGGCGAAGGGGCGGCTGGATCTTAATGTTAAATGCATGTGTTTGGGTCAAGTTCAACGGTTTGGCTTAGTTTGGCTGCCTCTCTGTGCATTTATGGTTTTATTTGGTTTAAACAATTCGTAGGTTTGAGGGAGTCTGCGTTTTAGCAAGATTTTTTAATGGATTTCTTTAAATGTTACGTAATTTTTAATTGGTATAAAAAAAATACATAACCCAAGAAAACGACGTACTTAGGCATATATTTACATATAATGTATGTATGTATGTATGTATAAAATATAAGTTTCTTGTGTTTTTAGGAGAGTATGAAATGTAAATAAGTAAATTTGTAAAAGCTTATTTATATATTTTCAGCAGAAACCCTAAGAATCTTAAAAGAAAATAGCAGATCAACTCAGAAAGAATAACTTTTGTAGACTATAATTAGGTTTTAAAACCTAAAAAAGGACTTAAGCTTCTATTTACTTTTATATTTTTTAAACCATTATTTATGGCCTTCCTAGGGAATTTTTATTGTGTCATTTAGACAAACTTTTCAACTATATTTTTTAGACTTTCCCCCGTCCAGAGAGAAATTATTTACCAGTTTTTAGGGGCAACTTCCACAGACTCCTCCTAAACTTCCACAAATGTGTTGCTGCTTTTTTTTCTGGTTGGACCTTGCGGCATGGCCTTCAAAATATGTACACATTGAGAAATTGCGAGGCCGCGCTCAGCTGAGAGCGAAAAACCACCCCCAAAAGGGGGTGGCTCATCCATCCATCCACCTTTTGCCCCATAGTCTTTGCAAAAACACCGAATTTCGACACACACGCAGCCCACAGCTTCCAGACTCTGAAGGAATTCGTCAACCCCCAAAGAATAAAACAAAATAGGCTCGAAAATTGAAATTCACTGATTGAAAATGGGTCAAACGCACCTTTAGTGGGAAATTCCTTTGAGTTTAGTCGATGAAAACAGGATTTTTGTAGTTATTTTTAGTTAAATCCCGTTTGTTTTCCTCTCCTTGTGGGCGCAAAATCATCAATTAACAACAACCTTCTCTTTCTGTATATCTTTCCGGTTCCATATTATGTTTATTTTTTTTCGTCAAAACTATTAATTCTTCTTTTTTTTAGATGTTTACTTTTATCGTTTTCTTTTTTACTTTGTGGGAAATTCTTTTCTGAATTTCCTCAACATTTGCGTTTTTGTTGTTATGGTTTTTTCTCTGTTTTTATTTTTTTTGCAGACAGGTGCACTAACAACAAAAACAATGCACGCACACACTGACACACACACACGGACACGCAAACACAGGGACGTGTGTGTGTTGGCTTTGAACTTCTTCTTTTCCTTCTTTCTCTTTGCTTATTTGCCTTTCTGCTTTTTGCCCGCTGTTTTGCGCACACTATTCGTTGTATTTGGCCATTTCTTTTATCTTATCTCGGTTCGGCGTTAAGATAATGCTTAATAGCTGCGACTTAATTGAATATTATTTGTATTTCTTCGTGCCGCCTTCCACTGCCTCTTCTTCTTCACAAACGCCGCACGCCGCCAAACACAAAAACACAACGCAAAGCCAGAAAACACACTCACTCACACACACACGCGCGCGAACGACTCGGAAGCGGAGGACCCGATTGGAGGACGGACATGCCAACTCTTCTGGTCGTAAAAAGCTAAGCCAGGCTTTGAAAGAAGCTATAGTAAGCCAAACAATCTAAAGTAGTAAAACAATATTTTTTTGCGGCGCACAATTCTTGCGGTCCGTTGTTGTCGTCGCGCGTATCTTGCGGATACTATCGAAGTATCTCGGCGCTACACGTTTGCGAAGTATCGAAGTATCAGAAACACAAAAAAAAATCGTTTTCACAAGCAACTCTGTGGGCTTGAAAGCACAAGAAAAGCATTTTCCTTTTTCAGAACCATTTAGCAACTTGTACTAAGCTTTTCCCTTTTTCTGAACCATGGTGCTTGAACGACCAGCGTTGCCAGACTGTCTATGCTTGAGCGACCAGCATTGCCAGACTGTCTATGCTTGAGCGACCAGCGCTGCAAGACTTTTTATGCTGGAGCGGCCAGCGATGCCAGACTTATATTCCCCGCCAGTTTCAAATTTCATGTGTGGCGCGCTCTAGCGGGTTTTACCTGCTCTATTTTGGTCACAACTTTTGCCGCTGGATGTCGCCGTCCCAATAAGAACGCCCACATACTTTCAGGGGCATTTAGGAGATCCTTTCTAAAAAGTCGACTTTTTTTTTATTCAAAGAAACTTGATATGAACAGAAATAGAACCTTTTCCACCATTTTTACCTTTTTAAATTGGTGTGTTATATTTTGAGAGGAATTAGGTTAAAGTTTAAAACTATGTACTATCTATCTTATATTCAGCGAGTTAAAGTCGAATTATTTAAGTTATTTTAATGTGATGCCAATGCCAATGGCGACTTTGTTGGGGTTAGGGATCAAAGCTGCGGGAAACATCCACGATCTCATGTAAAGGGGATCTCAGGATCGTAAAGATTTCCTTTCCTTTGCAGCGGAATTTAAATTGGACAGCCTGGCGGAAATGGAAAACCGCTAAAATGAATTCTCAGCGTACAAATTGGATAACATCACTGGATATCTGCACCTGTCCAAGTTAAAAATGGTATTTTCCAAAAATATTATGGAAATTCTTTAAAAAAAACATTTTATTGAAAATATTGGTTTTTGTGTTCTTTATAATAATATTGGGATTTAATTTCATCTTAAAACTGGATATTCGAGAGCTATTCGGCCAAAATGCTCAACGGGAATCAATTAAAAAAAAGATAAAAGGTGAGCTTGAAGAAGTCACACAGCATTCTGACTTGGAGGCTATAAAAGAAGGCGTCTATGCTGGGGTTGTATGTATCTAGGGTTAAAATCATCAAAAAATGTCCACCTTTCCCCGGTATTTTATTATAATTTAAATAGTTTAGTACTTTCCTTTTTCAGTTTAAAAGGATCGTATAATTATAAATAACCCCTTTGCATGCATAATTCGGAATAAAAACAACATTTACCTTCAGGATCATTTCGGGTATCCTTCAAATTTATAGTAAACTGCTCAGCAAAACCAACGTGACATTTCCCAGAAGAATACCTGAATACCATTAAATATAAAAAATAAAGTAATTGTTTATTTTACAATTTCGTATTGTGGCTTAACAAAATTTGAATAGCCGAACAGCTTTAACCATAACCATAAAGCGTTATTATGAAACCCTTTCTGTTTCTGATTTCGCTGCAGCTTCTGATTGTGTTTCTCCCTGAACTTACGGCTGATAAAAAAAAGACACAACAAAAAAATAAGCACGGGAGTCTGGGACAACTTTGCTTACGTATTTTGTTTTACAACATGTTTGTGTTTGCCCCTCTGATATTCCACATCCATCTCAGATAGATGCGTGCTAAATATAAAAAAAGTATCTGATGCTCGCGCTCCATGTATCTTTGACAACCGAATGGATTAAAAGATAAGATGAAACCGCGTCGTAAAAGGCCGCGAAGGTGACTTATAAGCGCCACTAAACTGATCGAGCCAGCGTCACTTTTGGTCCTCCCTTCACCGAATTAGATATATTTGTAGTTTTCTGCTCCGCGTCGGGACAGTACAAATATTTTACTTTGCACTCACATGACAAATGAGATGGAATCCCATTATCTTATCCGTTTTGCCGTTGCCTCTACTAACAAAACAAAGTTATGAACTCCCCCTTCAGGAAGCGCCTCTAATCAGTTAAGCTCCATACATAAAGGTTTATACATTTTTAATACGGAGGTTAGGCCGGGTCAGTGGGGCATAAATATTGTCCAGACACAGGAAAAAACGAGGGACGGTTGTCAGGCCATACATATCGGCTATAACACGTGCTATGATCCCAATCAATCAATCGTAATGTCTTTGTAATTTCCCTATCAGTTAATGGGGTTTTTTTTTGTGTTACTATTTCATTTTTATCAAAACATGCTTTCGATTCTGGTCAGTTGAGTTCGGTCTTAGCTTCAGTTCGCAACGTTTGAGAAAAAATTAAACGGAAATTCCTCGAGGAAATGCATAAAACCTTTGAGATATTAAAGAGATTTTCCAGTTCCATTCCCTTTAAGAGCCCCAAGGCTGTTCATGGTGAAATCTTCGAGTGGCGAGGCGATTTTTTCACAACCTTTGAATACGGCTGATGTTCATTAATGAGATAATGTAAGCAGGTTAAGAAATTCAACAAATTCTTGGACATTTTTCGCTTTCAAAAAAAGGTTATATCTAATTACAAACTTTTAATGGAAGATTACAGCTAGATTACAAATTGTTAATGCACGATTACAGCTAGACTATTATTACTTAGACCTAGTTCTTTACACAGATGCTAGAAATAGCTTTTTCAGATCACATTAAAAACAAGCTTTAATTATTATTTTTTCACTGCATCTTTCGCTATTCCTTATCGTATCTTTCGGAGGGTAATATCTCAGCGCCGAGAGACTGAACCTTGGCCTACCGAGTGATCTTTTTCGCCCGGATTTTCTCTCCAAGATTTCCCCGATCTCTCACCGCTCTTCCCAGATCTGTCAGTCACTCTTGCCGAGATCGCGACATTGTCGCGCGTCAGCCGTCGCTCAGGTTCCGTTGGCTTTTTTTATCTCCATTCAAGAAATACGGGAGACATTATCTTTCGGCGATCTTGTGTCGCATCAACAACGAGAAGAGCTCAAGATCTGTCACCAACACAGAGAAGCGCATCAATTTAAGTTAGAATCAGCATCATCGTGCGCTCTGAGATCTGGGGGATCTGGGGGATATGAGATCTGGGAGGAGATATAGTTGAGAGGTTGATAAGAGATTTTCATTTCCCCTTAGCTCAGTCACAAAGCGAACGGCGACTGGGAAAGTTCAAGCGGCAAAAAGGCCAAGCCAAAAACCAAAATAACCGATGAAAAACCGCTGTGCATTTTTGGAATAACAAATTGTAAAGAAAAATCCGCGCTCGTGTGTTTGTGTGTGTGTGTGCGGTTGTGTCAGTGCCTTAAGTGGAGCAAAAGTGGGAAACCTTGAAAATTGTGAGAAAAACGGAAAATCCAATTGAATCGGAATACTAAAGAATATATTTAAATAAGAGTTAAGTGTTTAAAATATTAGAAATAATAGAAAACTCAAACAAATTGTGCATATATGCAAGTGAATTTAATAATAATACACATAAGCAGCAACAACAACTTGCTTAGTCTGCCTTGATGATCACAAATTTCAATTGAATTTAATCAAAATCACAAGAAAAAGTCAGCCTCACACAAAAAAACGAGAGGAGAAATCGTAAAAAGCAAAATAAACTAGGGATTTAATTTCGAGTGCCTTGCAATGTGTTAGTCCGTGTGTGTTTCTCTCTCTCTCTCTCTCTCTCCGTGTGTGTGGGTGTGTGTGTGACCGAGAAACTTAGATCGGTGACAATTCCTCACCTCCCCACCCACCCACTGAAACGAACTTCAAAACAAATACCCGTGTGTATTAGTGCCGGGGGAAAATGGGGAAAATGGTGAACGAGGAAATGGCCACGGAGCCGTTAAAAACTGAAAAGGTCGAACTTTCGCGATTCGGAGAATTTTGCCAGCGACACGGCATCAATCCCAACCTGATAATGCTGAAAATAACCCTTTTCGTGATGTATGGCGGTGAGTAAATGCATCAAAATGTAATTAAAAACCAATTAGAAAACGTATTTATCAATGTTCTTCACCCGGCCGGCAATAAAATATAAAAACGTGACGGCAAATCAAGATATTTACACAGCTCCAGACACATTTCCAGTTGCCTTGATAAGCTTTATAGGGCCCACACATCACGCATACGACATGTTGTTTTCAAGGCGATTTGGTTTGGAGAGAGGGAGTGCAGATAATTCCGCAGTAGATATCCTTGATTAAGAAGATATTAACTTATTGCGGAAAATAATTAAATATTATTTATATATAAATATAAATATATATAATAATAATATATAATATAAATAATTATAATTATTTGCTGAAATTTATATTTCTTTATTTATTTCTATTGAAATAGTCCTGATAAAATATCATAAAATGGTGTAAATGACTCTTAATTACATTCAAATTACTGGGAACATATTTTAGAACGGGTTTAAATTTTTAAGCATAGATAAATAATATGAGTTTCCTATTTTAGTGTGGTTTTTTGGGTAAATTAATTCCTCCTTTAATATTTTAATTCCTGTAACTACAAGTCCCCACTGAAAAGTATCCTATAATTGTAGCTTACCCTGTCCGAATGTATTTCAAAGTTACAAATTTTCCAGTACAGTTTTCCATTTCGCAAGAAAACAAACACAAGCACAGCAACTATATATACATAGGGGCAATGCAGCACAGCAGCTGGAAAAATGTTGAGCAAAGTCCGAGACCGACTTGGGCTCTGACAGTGAATCTGAATTCATTATCACACCCACCGAAATCGCCATGCCCTCGGCCCGAATGTGTAGGGAACTCGGCCGGGTCGGTCGGAAGTTATCAATTAGGCTGAGGAAAATATGTAACACATTTGTATAAATTCAGTTAGAGGCATGCCATGGATGATGCACATTGAGCAGATTTTCCCAGCGTGTGGCAATTAAGCATTCATAAGACCCCACCTCCCACCCCCCATCCTCCCTCTCTCTCTCTCCTTTCTTTTGGCGTGTGTGTGTGAGTGTGTGTGCGTATGCCTTTTGTAAATAAATCTAGCTTATGTGATTTAAGCTTGAGAAAGGTTTACTTTGATTCGCCTCCATTTTCTGACCGTGCGCGCCATTTTTGTTTTTCTCTGGCGGTCAATGGCAAAAGCATTTTGCTACACACACACACACACACACAAAGCCTCCCCTCTGCCGTCCTGCTACCCCCAGCCGCTCGTTGTCTTATGCCATTAAACTCAAATTGTCGCTAAAATGAGTATTAATGCGTTTTTTATTTGGCTCAAGTTGAGCCGAGGATTCTTCTATTTTCGTCTCAGATTTTTTGGGCAGTGCAAAGTTCACAATATAATTTAATTAGCTTAGAGAACACACACACATACATATAGAATGTAATTTAATAAATACCTTTAATTGGCTAACGAAAGGCATTTCATTAATTAAAATTATTCATAGACTACTTGCCTACTTTAATTTGTCATTACATGCGAACAATGTCTTTATAGTTAAATGAAAAATAATAATATTTAAAAAGGTCATTAGTAAAAATGAAAAATGTCAGTTTAACAACAGAAAAATATTAAATAGCCGAAGATTTACATGCCCAAAGTTATATTAATTAAACCAATTGTATTTCAGTTTGTTATGTATTTATTTATTTTGTTGTTGCTGTTTAAAACTAACTTACATCACTAAAAAAAATATAAAATTAAATTTGTTTTACAACATGAAGCATTGTGAACGAATTGACAAGAAGCGTATTCGTCACATTTATCATGCAAATTAAAATTATTGATATGAACGCACATAATAAACTTTAATTAGTCATGGAAATATGCCTTTTTGTTGTCACCAGAATCCCTTGTGATTTAATTAATTGTGTTCAATTATTTGTTCAACATTGATTTCGTTTTAATCAATTTGCTTTTGTTCTTTATTTCTTTTTTCTTGTATGGCTTTCTCTTTTGATCTTTGGAATTATGTCGACCTTTCACATCTTTTGCAGTACTTTTGGGTTGAAATTTAAATGCAATGTTGTTTATCTTGATATATATTTTATTAATGAATAAGAATAAGCTTAACTTAATAATTTTAAAATGCTTCCAATTACAAAATTACTTAAATTTGTTTTTTTGCCCATAATGGTTAATTTAAATATTAAACTGATATATTAATTCTTAGTCTGAATCATACTTTTTATTAGAACATGATTTTATTCCCCTTTCACATGAAATGAAATTATTTTCAGCTTTAATTTCAATTACATGCCTTTTCAAAATTTAATTATCAACCTATATTTTTTGATGGTCATAGCTCATAGCAGGGTCCAATTGGCAATTTACTATTCACCGGTCAATAAATTGCCAAAAAATAAAAGGTAGAAATGAAAAAATGAATTGCAATTAATTCTGGCAGCACATTTCGCATCTGTCAGTGTCAGTTATATGAGTCTCTTTCACACATGTCTGCTCAAAAATTCATAAATAAAGTGCAATATAGTTGCCCGGTCGAGTCAAACAGATGCAAATTGCATGGATGGCCTGAACGTGTTACCAAAACTTTGTGCATAGCTGAAAATATACACGACAAATGAAAAACGGAATAATTATTATTAAAGTGGAGCCCCAAATATATCATTTAAATGAGTAGAGGCGAAATTGGAATTGGTTAAAAGTAGTGATGGCAGAGCAATTTGATAAATGTGAGTCAAACAATTAGATATTTGTTTAATAAATTGGGAATAAACATTAGATGCTTTATAAATATTTTAGGTTTGCTTATGCTTTAATGGAAAATATATTATTAAACTTAATAAGCCGTCTTAAAACACTTTGATTTGTTGACTTTCTTAAACACATTCCACAGCCAGAAATCGATCTCTAGTGTTCACCATTTAAAATATGTGTGTATAAATGGTTTATCATTATTTTCAACTGAATATTCAATGCGATATTTTTATATATTCGGCATTAAATATTGGGATTCTCATTTTCGATTCACATCTCCAGCTGAGAGCCATTAATTACGAATGACAACGTGGCAGGAACAGATCCCAACTGAACGGAAACTGAGTGGAAACTTTTGCAGGGCCAGTTGTGAGAATTCGAGCGAACATGAATGGCCGCCAAGCCAAACAACCCTGACATGCTTGCGTTTCCGTTTCCGCCGCGCGCGCAAAAGGTACGGCGGAGATGGAGGAGCAGCAGCGGCGAGCAATTAATTGTTATTGCATTGAGCAAACACAAACGAACAGGCAGACACACACACAGCCACACACAGAGCCACACACGGAGCAATGTCGAGCATATTATTGTTAATTATCTGAGGCGATGCAAGAGCTGTAAAAACCGAATTCAAGCCGCCATTTTCCCAGGGCCAAGTGTTAACTGCACTTTAACAAACGAATTTCATTCAGGACACGCACTTTCCACCGACCACCCGCCCGCCGCCCGCCACACACACACACACACGCACACACCAGTTTACGTGCCCGGGATCCTTCGGTGTGTTTGCATTTAAATTGGTCAAGGCTGTGGAAAAATTGGGGGGGGGAGGGCAGAGGGAAATTTTTGGGAGGGAACGTGACTCATGGCTGCTTCACACCGTTTCCGTTTCGCCCAATTTGTTGCCATCATTTTCCGACGATTTTCCTCGTTTTTTTCGCTGCAGCCACGTGACGCGTGCTTGGTGCGTTAATGTCCATAAATTATTGAAATGCAAGAAGATTATCTGCGGCGCCCCTTTTCGATTTCGGTTTCGCTGTGTCAACTCTGGAGCACTTTAAACGAATTTTGAATATATATGTATATGAAATATGAGATATGGAAAGTTAATGGTAATTTCTTCTTTTTAATTCGTTTTATGAGCAATAAAGGCCAATATGCCACAGGATTCTTTGCAATTTAATCTCTTCTAGAATATATAGTTCAGTAAGTTTATGAGTTAACTTAGTTAATATATTTAATATATTTTTACAGACCGAACCAACTGACTTAGTGCCAACCAATAATGTATATACAGGCAAGAGGAGCAATCGCCGACCCATAAAATTTATAAATTCTTGATTAGCATCACTTAATAGTGCTCTGTTAATCGTTCACGCTATTTGCTCTGCTTTACGGATAGTTTAACTGGTGATTAACTTTTTCAGTCAGGTAGCTTCCAAGGTATTTGCCATGCCCTAAATAAATAATATTTTTGTAATTACATAAAATGTAATTAACTTAAAAGCGAATAGGTGTGCAATGAGAAAGTACTGACCAAGTTTGGGGAAAAATAACTAGCTAGCATAATGTGGACGCCAATCAATCATAGAATCAGACATCCCATCCATCATCAATTTGCGTAGCTTTTCTGGGTTCCTTCTTTAGTAGCCATTTTTTAATTTCCTTCCTTTAACCATATTACTTCAACGAAATTCCTTCATTTTATCTGGGTAATTTCCCTTCTTCGACATTTCCGGCTGATAATTAAGTTCTCCTTCTCGATTCTTAATAATTCACGCAATAATCCGTATTTCTTTGTCCCTTGCAGCGACCTCCTCCCTTCTGCCCTACCTGACGATCCACATGCAGTCGATTGGCCTCACGGTGGAGGAGATTGCAATTATCTACCTGGCCCTGCCCTTTACCACATTTCTTAGCCCGCCCATCACAGGTGAGTAAGTGCCAGGGGGCGTCGGGTGTAAGTGTTTTTAATGCATCTTAATTAGCGTTGTACTGCGTTGTGATTTTAATTAAAAGTTTGGCTTTGTTTGATAATTTGGTTGAGAGAACACGGGCGAATTTCGCCAAGGAAAGTGACACATTTTCATTATGCTTTTTGGGTTATTATTCAAGTTTTTGTATTTTTGTATAATAATTGGAACATTTAACGCTTTCGCT
The DNA here is from genome assembly GCA_018874675.1 of Drosophila baimaii. NCBI lineage: Eukaryota > Metazoa > Arthropoda > Insecta > Diptera > Drosophilidae > Drosophila > Drosophila baimaii. Next base: position 947 of record JAEIIU010055323.1, on the reverse strand, counting down.
GAAGTAAAATTTGGCACGAACACAAATTTTTAAGAGTAATGCATCTTTGAGATACTGGTTAATATTCAAAAATATCTATAGCAAGGGTTGTTTTATTTGATTAACTTTTCTGTTTCGTTTATATACACGTTAAATTTAATTTCGCGATTAAATATAAAAGTTATCAAGACAATTTGAAATCTTTTTTTATTATACATGTGTTAAATTTTTTTGTTATCTCAGAGCTCTTTTATTTTCAGTTTGATACTCGAAAAAAAATAGACAGATATTATTTTCTGAATCCGCCTTTAGTAAACAATAAATGCATGAAAAAACTGTGACAAAAATATAACTATTTATTTATGAAACCATCGGTTTTTGGGCTGTCCTCTCATAAATAAATATAAGCCAAAAACTGACAACATTTGATCTCTTTTTTATTCTTCGCTCTCTTTATGCAATTTCCATGCATCCTTTTTTTTAGGCCAGACACTTTTCCGGACGAGTGCGAATAATTTAATTCACTTGCAGTTTTAAATGACAATTAAACAAAGTTCTTGTTGTTCTCCTTTGACTGCCTGTATGTGAAGTGCCCCCATCCTGTGGTCGAGTCCTGTTCCTTTTGTGCCACTGTTTTTTATGCATTCTTATTATTTGCTTTTGCATTTTTAAAATGCATTTGCGGTATGGAATGTTGGCGACAGCGAAGGTTTTTAAACATTTTATGTGAATACACTTGCTGCAGATAAATGTTGAAAAAGATGCACACTGACACAAAAGGACGAGAGACCGGCCATTGGGAGCGCAGGGGCTGTGAAAAGTGCATAAAGCTGGTCAAATTGTCAGACATAAAACCTCGGAAAAAGAGAGAAATATGTGAAATGTGAGCTAAGTGAAAATGCCGTCGTAAAGTTGCGACATTAAAACTTCGATCAGCCAACTTGCCTTATAATCATGGTTGATAGTCC
>JAEIIU010055252.1:0-21125 GCA_018874675.1 Drosophila baimaii | reverse complement strand
GGACTTACCTTAGCTGCTTCTGTATCGTGGTTATGGCGCACATCCTGCGCACTCCCGCCTCCGACAGGGTAACCGATGCGAACGCCCGTCCCTGGCTAAACACGTCGGTCACCTGCGTGGGCAGGTAGCTGGTGACCGTTTTGCTCAAGAATCTAAAAAACGAGTAACTTGCATGAGAGAGTAGATTTTGGTGAGTGGTTTCGAGTTGTGGTTGTTGTTGTTGAGGTGGTTGGTTTGGTTGTTTCGTGTTTCGGGTGGTGTTTCGCAAAATGAAAGAAAAGAAAAATAGATAAATGTCAAAATGCCACACACGAGGAAAAACAAAAAAAAAAAGAAAAGTTTTCAGATTTAAAGATCCCCCAAAGAGAGTCTGAATTCTATATTTTTTACCCAAAGACTTAAGAAGTTGTTATACCCTTGCAACGAAGTGAAGGAATCGTCTCCGACCCCACATAGGATATATGTAAATTATTGATCATCATCACCAGCCGAATCGATCTAGCCATGTCCGTCTGTTTGTCAGTTTATAAGCAAACTAGTCTCTCAGTTTTTAAGCTATCGGACTGAAACTTTCAGGATAGTCTTATATCTTTTGCAAGCAGTACATATGTCAGAACGGCCGGAATCGAACTACTATATCCTTTAGCTGCCATAGAAACGATCGGGGAAAATTGGCCTATTTTCGCTATTACATAAGACATTTGAATACAATTTTATGTGTGTCCTTATAATATGTTTTATAGCCACACCATATAAATTGCATTGAAATCAGACCGCCCTAATTGTTTTTAGCTAAAGATTAAAGATAAATGTTTTAAAAACCATCAAAATATCATCCCTATTAAAAAAATAAGTCTTAAAAGATCGTCCAAAGAAAGTCTGAATTCTATATTTTTTTATGCAAAGACCTAGAAAGTTTTTTATTTATCTTTAACTTCTAAATTCTTTGATTTATCCTATATAAATTCCTGTATTTGTCGATTGTTTCATGTAAAATACTTGTATGATTTAGTTTTTATTTAAACTAAAACTTCTGTAGGTCAACATGTTCTATCACAGCAATGTTTTCAGCAAAGATTTACAATTTTTAAATGAAATTAAAGTGAAAATGTTGAAATGATAAGTGAATAGTTACAATATACATTCGAAATAAATGTAGTTTTAGTTCCACAAGTCTCTATAGTACTGTTATAATTTTAAATAATATATACATATGTACATTCGAATTTTGGGATTATTTATCTTTAAACATTTGAAAATGTACACTTTTTAGAGACCTAATAGACTAATTTCATTTTTATGATTCACAATAAAACGACATATTAATGGAACAACTAAATGTAGACAAAATAAACGAAACATAAATGTTATTCTTGGTTAAATCAATATAAGAATAAATAGGCCAATGGAATTAGGCCAGACAAAAAGACAACAAATCATATTTGTGATAATTCTTGTGTAAATGCAATGGAACTGAAGCCATGGATGAAAGAATAGATTGAATTAAAGTGGGAATGGAATGGCTTAAATGGCAACCAACAGCGAATATGTACAGGAACACCCCACACCTTAAACATTGACCCTTTGGCCTTAACCGCACAGTAAATATATTGAAAAACTATCTACAAAACAGAAGCAGAAACAAACGTAGAGAGAGAGTATAATCCAACACCGCTTACCCCATCCAGTCGTCGCTCGACTGCTTGCCGCCATGTCCCTCGGCCGTCTCCGTGGCGCTTCGATCCAGCCGGAATATGTGCACCGTCTCCGTGTTGGAACTGGATACCAAATACTCGGCGCAGGTGCTAAACGACAGCGATACGATGGACACACATCGCTTGAGACCACGCCGCAGCTCAAAGAGCCGGCTGCCATCCTGGGAGCTAAACACACGAATCACAGTGCCGCGCTCACTGGCCGTGGCAATTTCCGTGCCCGAGGGACTAAAGGCCAATGCCGCCAGCGGCGTGTCGTGGGCGGGGATCATGGTCTTGGCGTGCAAGTTGATGGCATCGAAGATCTGGACCTCGCCGGCGGTAACGCTGCCCGGATAGGCCAGATAGCAGTGCTCCGAGGATGAGGAGAGGGCGCACAGACCCTGGGGATTGCACGGCGTGTCCCGGATGGTGTGCACCACCTTCATGTCCTGGATATTGTGGATATACAGCGACTCCTCCAGGCACACGATCAGGCGTTCACGGTTCAGCTTCACCGCCAGAATGGAGTTAGCATATGAATAGTTGCAGATCTCGCTCTGCTTCTTGAAGTGGCACACCTTCAGCTTGCGTGGAGCACGCTGGGAAACAATGGCCACCAGTGAGCTCTCGAAAAGTCGCTCGATGAGGAGCAGCTCATCGCTCTTTGTGTGGTAGATCTTGTCCAGTGTCGAGTCCACGGATCCCAGGCTGTACAGACTGTAGCCGCCGCTTGTAGCTACAGCCAGGGAACTGCAGGAGGATAAAATAAATTAATAATAAATTCACAATAATGGATAAGCCTCAAGGGAAACCATAATTAATGGACCACTGTTTAGGAGAGAAAAGGGAATTTTAAACTGAGTAATTTATGTCTTTAAGTCATATTTAATTCCCAAAGAGTAACTATAATTAATAATCATAAACCTCTGGTAATTGATTATTAAACTATCAGTCTGTTTTCTTTTAAATCTTTAGAAATAGAAATGGATTTTAGAAAACATTAATTAAGTTGAATAGTTTTTCATAATTATAGAATTTTCTTATATTTCTGAAAGATCCTTACATCTTTAAGGGACATTTTAACTTTAAATTAAACCTCTGTTATTAAGTTTTAATTATGATTAAACAATTACGTGGATTTTGAAATTATAAAGGTATTAAAAGTCTCCAAAGGATTTCTACAATAATCTCCATTCTCTAGGAGCATTTTAACGGTAACTCCAATTTCTTTTTTCCTTCCTTTATTCATGGTCCCCTTTAACGTATCTTCACTGTATGTCCCGTTTGCTTACGTTATGTTCTGGTTAAAGTTGACAAACACTTCCCCCGCATCCACGTCGGTGCGCCCCAGCAGGCTCATCATGGTGGCCGTGTGTGTATGTGTTGTGTGTGTGTGCGTGCGTGTGGGTGTCGGATGGGGAGGGGCTGAAGGTCCTGCAACAGATTGGAGTATACAAAGATTAGACTTTCGATTGTTTTTTTTTGCGATATTGCAACACCGATCCGCACGGGGACTCGGATTGCGCATTACGGAATGGCGAATGGCGCAAACAAAGCGTGGGGCGAGCAGCGAGCAATAAATATGTTAATAAATACAATAACAAACTTCGCACGAGTGTGTGTGTGTGGGTGTGCGAATGTGTGTACACTATTTGGGCATAGGGGCTGCTGCTGATAAAAGCAACAACAACAAACAAAACACACACACACAGAGCCCAACACTCACACTGGCGAATTCTACGTGACTGGGAATCGTTTATTTTTACCTCTTTGTTGCGCTGTCGCCTCTGGTTTGGCCGTTTAACTATTTGCAGGACACCGTTCTCGAGTTGTTGTTGTTGGCCGCAGGGCGTTTAACTAACTGAAGCTACGTAATATTTAATGATATTTGGATTTTTTGTCGCGCAATTGTTTTTGTTTTGCACACACCAGCGCACCAGTGCTGCAAAAACATCGATGTGCCTATCGATACTATCGATGCTTTTAGCCGAGGCGATACATTAATGTTTATTGTTCTCCTCAATTCTGTGAATTCCGAATTTTAGGCTTGATTCAGCTATTTCTTGTTATTAAAATGTATTTTTAAATTAAAGAAGTTTATTTGCGCTTTAAAAACACAGGCAGAAAAAGTAAACAAATTTGTTGGAAAATGAACATCCGCATTGCCAACGATAACCAGGCGTTTGGCAACGCGGGCAGCCAGCTGTTCGCACTGCATTGGAAAAAACTATCGGCCTTTGATTTGAAATAGACAACAGTTTTTCGGAAAATACTTTAGTTATTGAAAAATAATAAAATAAAATCCAATAATAAAAATAAAACAATTATTATTTAAATATCGCCTGACTTTCCGCCTATTATGCTAACCGGTCACACTAAAGGCTCTCATGGCGGTGCCAGACTGTGCGAGGAAATTATCCAAAATTATCCGCTGTAAAAAGCCGCAATTAAAAGAGTAGCCGTGAAGGCAAGCTGGAAAAAACTTACATTTTCTCGGGAAATTCCCAAGACTAGAAAATGAACGCGCATGAACCAGTGCTGACACATTTTCCAAGAAGTCATGGCAATGTAAATACATTTTTATAAAACATATCGATATGCTGACATTTTGCACACCCCTAAGTCCCATTGCTTGCCAGCCCTGGTTCACAATAAAAAAATAAAATTACATTTCAATCTTTATAATATGCAAATTTCTCCACAAAATCCGGCGAAAACAACCTGAAGACAATAAAAAACTCGCAAAGAATGTGACGTGTTCCCAATCGAAATACATTTCGTGCCTTCCCGAGTGCTAAATCCCAATCCAGACGCACAAAATCGATGCAGATGCTGTCTGCATCGCACATTCTTATGGAAAGTGCATTAAATAAATCGCCATCCGAGAGCAATAAAAGCCACGCTGCCTAGCTAAAAATCGTAATCAAATTATTAAAAATAAACTCCAGCCCGCCGAAGAGCAGTTCCAAAACTCGAATTTCGAAAGATGCAGACAGACAACAAAAGCAATAACAAAGTGCTCGAATCGAACCAAAATACCACAGACACACAGACAACCGCGGAGGCCAACAGCAATATGTATTGATGTTGCCAATCGCATGAAGTAGTAGCGCTGCTGATTACACAAAGATCCTCAAAAATACTTTATGTAAGTATGTAAACAGATACGGACAGGCCCACCTTGGGCCTTAATCGCCAGGCGGCTGATAAGGAGAGTGCGCTTATCTTTCATCTGCAACCTGGCCGACGTCGTCGTTGTCTGCTGCTACTACTACTGCCCCCATTGTCTTTCGCCAGCGCGCGTTTTATACCCTAACCCGCGAGGTGTTGCTATTTTGACGTGCGCTTAAATGGGTCACCGTTTTAATGAGGAATTTATTTTACATTTTTATGTTGCTTTTTTCCTTTTCATAGCATTTTTGAGGTTTTACCTTATTTTGTAATGATCAAAAAACCTTTCCTTAAAAATAAGTTGTAATTATTATTATTACTAACAACTTATTAATATATTAAATATTAAATATATTTTTTAATATTTAAATATTGCCACAAGAATAATCTCTCTTTTTTGTAAGCGCTTGTTTTAATTTTCCAAGGAGATTTAAATATCTGCTTACAAAAAATCCATCCTGTAAAGAGTATTCGTTCTTCGATCTTCCAACGTACTCTTCCGTTTCGAATTTGTTGTTGTCGCCTTTTTGCTATCAGCGTCAGCTCTGTGCGTCGTGATTTGTAGTACCGTTAGCCGGGAAGGTACTCCACGCACAGTACCGTTATCGCACTCCGTGTGCGCTGTTCACTTCCAGTTCTGTTCCGTACTTTTCCACCGCCCTAACGATGAAGTTTTACGAAGGAGAGGGGTACGAAGAAGTGGGGATTACAATTTTGCATTCATTAGGCATTCCAGTGACCAGCTTCAGAGCGCCAAGTCCGCACAGTAGGACCAAGCTTCGGATAGAACCGATAGCACAGTTAGATTTAGCAGTGCTTTGCAGTTTTGAGCAACTTTAACCACTGTGCAGCTGCGTGTACTATTTGACTTTTAGCAAAAGCGCTTCTCTATCGCGCGGTGATTTGACGATTTTTCCAAGTGTTTCCCACAGTATCAACCCTTTAATTGCTGGGGTTTTTGTTTGTTATCAATTTCTTGGCATAATAATACTTTGGAATTTAGAGAAGCTGGTTGGTATCGCGAGTTTACGATAAGTAGCCTGTGTTTTCGGGCACTGATCTAGTTTATGTGCCCTTCTGGTTGCAAGAAACCTTAAAAAACTGTAGATCTACCAGAAAATTAGGTTTTAAAGGTCTTTAATATTTTACAATTACTTTTCCACATTTTTAAGTGTTAATTAAGGTTTAAAGGTGTTTACTGGGACTCCTAAATATTTTACAATTACTTTACCACATTTTCAAGTGTTTCAATAATAACATTAACAATTTCTCCTCCTTCCTCCCACTCTCAGCCAACGCTCGAATATGTCTGACGGCGTCAGCATCTTGCACATCAAGCAGGAGGTAGACACATCCTCTGCGGGCGGCGGTGCCTCCTGCTTCAGTCCCAGTTCCAAGCCAACAACAACCACGCAGAGCAGCAGCAACGGCATGAAGTCCTCGCCATCGGTTTCGCCGGAAAGGCAGCTCTGCAGCTCAACCACTTCCCTGTCCTGTGATCTGCACAATGTCTCACTGAGCAATGATGGCGATAGTCTTAAGGGTGGCGTAGCGGGCAGCGGCACCAGTGGTGGCGGCGGCGGCGGAGGAGTAAACAGTGCCAATGGAGGGAATGCCAGCAATGCCAGCGCCGCAGCTGGTTCCGGATCCGTGCGAGATGAGCTGCGTCGCCTGTGCCTGGTGTGTGGCGATGTGGCCAGTGGTTTCCACTATGGCGTGGCCAGCTGTGAAGCCTGTAAGGCCTTCTTCAAGCGCACCATCCAGGGCAACATCGAGTATACGTGTCCGGCAAACAACGAATGCGAGATAAACAAGCGGAGGCGCAAGGCCTGCCAGGCTTGTCGCTTCCAAAAGTGCCTGCTCATGGGCATGCTCAAGGTAATACCCAGAGTCCAACCTTTGCTTAGTGTACTTACTAATTCTCCCCGTTTGCAGGAGGGCGTGCGCTTAGATCGAGTTCGAGGAGGACGGCAGAAGTATCGGCGCAATCCGGTGTCCAACTCGTACCAGACAATGCAGCTGCTCTACCAGTCCAACACCACCTCGCTGTGCGATGTGAAGATACTGGAGGTGCTCAACTCCTACGAACCCGATGCACTGAGCGTCCAGACGCCGCAGCCATCGCAACAGCAGCAGCAGGTGCACACGACAACGACGACGACGACGGCCAGTGCGAATGATGAGGCCTCCTCCTCGTCGGGCAGCATCAAGCTGGAGTCCAGTGTCTCGGCTGTCACACCCACCAATGGGACTTGCATTTTCCAGAACAACAACAATGATCCCAACGAGATACTGAGCGTGCTGAGCGACATCTACGACAAGGAGCTGGTCAGCGTGATTGGCTGGGCCAAGCAGATACCCGGCTTCATCGAGCTACCGCTCAACGATCAGATGAAGCTGCTCCAGGTGTCGTGGGCGGAGATATTGACCCTGCAGCTGACCTTCCGATCGCTGCCGTTCAATGGGAAACTGTGCTTCGCCACGGACGTCTGGATGGACGAGCTGCTGGCCAAGGAGTGCGGCTATACGGAGTTCTATTACCACTGCGTGCAGATTGCCCAGCGCATGGAGCGGATATCGCCGCGAAGGGAGGAGTACTTTCTGCTGAAGGCGCTATTGCTGGCCAATTGCGACATTCTGCTGGACGATCAGAGCTCGCTGCGCGCCTTCCGCGACACGATTCTCAACTCACTGAACGATGTCGTCTACCTGCTGCGCCACTCGTCGGCGGTGTCGCATCAGCAACAGTTGCTCCTCCTGCTGCCATCGCTGCGGCAGGCGGACGACATCCTGCGTCGCTTCTGGCGGGGCATTGCGCGCGATGAGGTGATCACCATGAAGAAACTGTTTCTGGAGATGCTCGAGCCGCTGGCCAGGTGAAAACAGATGCGGAGCAGCCGCCCCAATCTAGTAGTTGATCTAGCTGATAAGCGAATAGGTGCAAATATAGTCATAGGATGGACGTATACTATAGCGTAGCGATTAAGCGTAGGATAAGCCATGTACATAGATAGTAAACAATAGTTGTCGGCGGGCATAAGATTAGTTTGCAGAGAAAAACCTCTTGTTTTTTTAATTGGTCTACAAACTACACAGCAACTGAAGAACCGAGAGCCCTACTTAAGCCTAGCATTGGGAGCGGGCGCGATGTTTGCACTGGATAAATATGTGTGGACAGGTGTGTTGCACACACAGTTGTCCAATTGATCAACTCAATTCTCACTGGGGTGAGTTTATAGGAAGGATTCTTAGTCACACATTACACCAGTCCCAGTGGGTACAGGCGCGGTCAAAGAAATAGCACTGCAATGGTATCTAATCTTACAAATTAATCAATTAAGCAAAAGAAACAATAAATTTCCGTACTAATATTTTGTTTTTAGTTCGTGGCCAAAGATTTGTGTGTGTGTAGAAGTATTCGAAAAGGGTGAAATAAATGTTCATTTACGTATAACTAATTCATGTTCCAAAAATAAATTTAATCTTAAAACCAAGGACAAGGAGGATACAGATTTCAGTGCTATAGCTTTGATTGCCAACTCCTCGAACTTAACACTATGATAACTTTACAAACAGAAGAAGAACTATGCCCTTGCGTGGTCCTAAGGCTTACAAATTAGTGCTATCGATGGTCATATTTACATTTTGCAGACTAGAGACGTTGCATCATCACCGACTAAAGCTAAAACCACCCACTACTTAAGGCGTATCAAAGTACTTGTTGGAGCTCTCCTGGAAGCGATCGCTGCGCGCCAGCTCGTTACGGAAGTAGGATATGGTCCTCTGGAGTCCCGTCTCCAGCGGAACCTTTGGTTCCCACTGCAGATACTGGCGGGCACGCGTAATATCCGGCTTTCTACGCTGCGGATCATCCTCCATGGCCTTCGTTTGCCTTATCACACTAGGTCCGCCGACCTGTTTCTTGATAATCTGCGCAAACTCGCCAATGGTCTGCTCCACGGGATTACCCAAATTCACTGGCTGCGTATAGTTGGAGCTCATCAGGGCTATTAGGCCGTCCACCAGATCAGAGACATACTGAAAAGAGCGCGTTTGCTTGCCATTCCCGTACACAGTGATCGTTTCGTTCCTCAGCGCCTGGAGTATAAAGTTGGACACCACACGGCCGTCGTTCATATGCATCCTAGGTCCATACGTATTGAAGATGCGCGCCACCCGCACTTGGACCTTTTCCTAGTAGAAAAAATACACAGTGAAGACAGTGAAAGGCAATTAATTCGAGTGGAGATTGTGGTCAGCGCGACTTGGAGATTGGAAATCTTATCGCATGACAAGCAAAGCGTTCAAGCGGAGCACACCAATTAATGGCATTCCAATTGAGATCATTTAATGGCTGACTGCAGATGAAATCAGGAAAGAACTGCTATGATTCTGGATATCAGCTGGTTTTATGTTTTTTTCCCCGGTCTGACTTTATGGAATGTGGTTCTTGGGAAAGAATGTAGCCTTGTTTTTAACTCGAAAATCAGATTTATATAAAGTTATGAGTTATTAACTCAGCAAAAGAAACCCTATTTGTGATTAACAATGATTCATATTTAAATTTTACTGAGAAAAGGCTATAATTTTAATGGATTTTCAGATAGATACGATTATTCTTTCAGAAATATATAGAGATGTTGAATTCTAATCGGGGATCTCATAACTAGAGTTCTAAAATTCATCCATGTGTCCAAAAAAATGTTATACCAAAGACTCTCAACTTACTAAGACGCCGAACGCCATACGATTTTTTTGCACACGCATTTTTCGTGTAGGTCATAGCGAAACGTCCTATCAAAGACGGTTGCCATGGAGACAGAGAGAGGGCGCTCTATAGCTCTCAAATGTATGGTCGTTACTCATCTTAGTAATTCTAGCGTCTTTGTTTTCATTTCGAGACTAAAACCTTGTAATGCATACTTTTACACACATTTTAAATCATTTTTAAAACAGAAAAATGATTTCTTTAGCACTCCCCCTACTATTTTAGGCACCTGCTCTGGGATCTTTCAAGATTAGGAGCTCATTTCTTGGTACAAAACCCGAATGTGATGAAATTCTGGCAAATAACAGTCACCTGTTACTGATAAAAACCCAAATACTGCCAGGGAATCACAGACTTAATAGCTTTGTAAATGCCATAAAACCAAGAGATATGGGGAAACATGGATATGTAACAGATATATGTAAGTAAGTAACTCACCTGCTTGGCATATGCATAGCTCAGAGTTTCGGAGACGCGTTTGCCCTCGTCATAGCAGGCCCTCGGCCCAATGGGATTCACATGGCCCCAATAGGTCTCCGGCTGTGGATGCACCGTGGGATCGCCGTACACCTCAGAGGTGCTGGCAATCAGCACTTTGGCCATCACACGCTTGGCCAGGCCCAGCACATTGATGGTTCCCATGGTGTTGGTCTTGATGGTCTTCACCGGATTGTACATGTAGTGGGGCGGCGAGGCGGGCGATGCCAGGTGGTAGATCTCATCGATCTCAATGAACAGCGGATTGACGATGTCGTGATGGATCAGCTCGAAGTTCTCGTGCCCCAGCCAGTGCTCCACATTCCTCTTGCGTCCCGTAAAGAAGTTGTCCACCACAATGACCTCGTGTCCCTGGACCATCAGATCATCGACCAGGTGAGAGCCCACAAATCCAGCACCGCCTGTGATGAGGATCCGCTTCCTGTTCTTGTAGTTTAGGTACTTGACCTTCTGGTATTTGCGCGGCGTGCTGGTCTGCAGGCTGCGGATCTGCTCCTCCAGCTGGGCCAAGTGCTCCCGGGTGCGCTGCAGCTCCTCCTTTTGCTCACGGATCAGCGAGCTCTGCTCCTCGTAGGCCATTTGCAGGCTCCGTTGCAGCGGACTCTCCGTGGGCGGCCAGCGGGCCTGCACCTCCTCTCCGGCGGAAAAGGTGGGCATTCCCCCAGCCGAAACCCTGACCGACCTGTACAGATAGACCAGAAGGAGCAGAGCCAGAACGGCGGCGGCCACGATCTTCAGGCGCTTCTTGGTCGCAGTCATCGCAGTCGTCGGATGTGGGAGGTTGTGTGATGCGGGGTCCCAGTGCTTATCAGCGACTGAAATCGCCACATTGCATTCTCGGTCGGCCCCTATGGAAACTAATACGAAACTAATGCGAAACTAATCCAAACAAATACGCCGAACAATGTTATCACAAGCAGTGTGGCCAGATGATGGCGTAGCTGAAATTACATCCAAGAGCTTTTGGAAAGTTTAAATTTTAAAAGCCCTGGTTCTTGAACGATAGTTTCCGTTATTTCCCCCCAGTACGGTTAGCTTTTGGCTTTGCCCCGCCCTTGGTCACACTGCTTTTTGAGTCAGCTGCTGCCCTTGTAGTTTTGCGAATTCATTGAAATTTTTAATTTGCCAAACTATTTAAAGACAGCTTATCACCCCGGTGCCGCAACATGCCGAACGACAATGCGGAGGACCAGCCTGGCCAGGAGCTGAAGCAGAAGGTCAAGGAGGTATCCGCCGCCGCGGAGGAGATGCTCGAGAAGGCTGTTGCCGGCTTAAAGATCTCGGAACCGGGATCGGCATTGGATTTGGTTGAAAGCGAGGACTCCGAGCAGGCGGACGAGCAGGCCAAGAATGAAGCCTCCGTGGCCGCAGATGCAAGTAAGTGGGCGGGCGACAGTTGGACGCTGGACAAGTCCTTTTTTTCTTTGGGAGACATCTCCTTGGGGCTGTCCAGAAATGAGGTTAGGTTCGGGTTGGGAACTACAGTAAAACTTCACTTTAGGGAACTTTGCTAATTGAGAATATTTGTTAAGGAAGTGAATGTGCTTTTTATGTTTTAACCTTGAATAAATGTATATTTTATTGTCCAAAAGTGTTTATTAATATAATTTGACAATAAAAATTCATTTTCTTTAGATTCTTTTCAGTTTAAAGAATATTTTTAATTCATTTGATGAATTTTTAAATTAAATATTTGCCTAAGTCGCAAAATTAAAGCATCTTTACCCGCGAATAGTTAAAATTAAACCCTTTTTAAAGTGGAAACTTTGCTTTAGATTGTTTTCCCACTTATGCTGAACTTACAGTCAACCTTGGTTGAGTTCATGATATCATGCTCAAGCACCCCATTTTGGCAGCATACTTACTGTAGACTGAAATAGCTTTGTTTTTTGTTTAATTCAAGAAAACTAGTTTAATGTCATGGAAAATGGGGATACCCATAACTAGGGTGGTTTCTTGCTACCAATTTTATAGAGAATAGTTGGAGTTACAACAATTATTTTGTTTGTTTTTTTCGTGTGGAGGAGGAGAAGGAGGAGTAGCCATTATGGTGTACTAAAATCGATACTTTTCCTGTTGTTCGTTTCCAGGCAAGCAGGCCTTGCTAAAGGTCGTCTCCGAGGCGATGGCCAGCACCCGCCAGATGGCCAAAAAGTTTGCCTTTTGGTCCACACAGCCGGTGCCAAAGCTCGACGAGCAGGTGACCACCAACGAGTGCATTGAACCAAACAAGGAGGTTAGCGAGATCCGCGCGGAGCCATACACCTTGCCCGGCGGCTTTAAGTGGGTGACACTGGACCTGAACGATGCCAACGACCTCAAGGAGCTGTACACGCTGCTGAACGAGAATTATGTGGAGGATGACGATGCCATGTTCCGCTTCGACTATCAGCCGGAGTTCCTCAAGTGGTCGCTGCAGCCGCCGGGCTGGAAACGCGACTGGCACGTGGGCGTGCGCGTGGAGAAGTCCAGCAAGCTGGTCGGCTTCATTTCGGCCATTCCCAGCAAGCTGAAGGCCTACGACAAGGTGATCAAGGTTGTGGACATCAACTTCCTGTGCGTGCACAAGAAGCTGCGCAGCAAGCGTGTGGCGCCTGTGCTCATCCGCGAGATCACACGTCGGGTCAATCTGACGGGAATATTCCAGGCCGCCTACACGGCCGGCGTGGTGCTGCCCACGCCCGTGGCCACCTGTCGCTACTGGCATCGTTCGCTGAACCCCAAGAAGCTGGTGGATGTGCGCTTCTCGCATCTGGCGCGCAACATGACCATGCAGCGCACCATGAAGCTGTACAAACTGCCTGATCAGCCCAAGACCAAGGGCTATCGCCGTATCACCGCCAAGGACATGGACAAGGCGCACAAGCTGCTGGAGGAATATCTAAAGCGCTTTCAGCTATGTCCGGTGTTCAGCAAGGAGGAGTTCCGTCACTGGTTCACGCCCAAGGAGGGCATCATCGACTGCTTTGTGGTGGCGGACGAGAAGGGCAACATCACGGATCTGACCAGCTACTACTGTCTGCCATCGTCGGTGATGCACCATCCGGTGCATAAGACGGTGCGCGCCGCCTACTCCTTCTACAATGTGTCCACGAAGACACCGTGGCTGGACCTGATGAACGATGCCCTGATCTCGGCCCGAAATGTCCAGATGGACGTATACAATGCCCTCGACCTCATGGAGAACAAGAAGTACTTTGCGCCGCTCAAGTTTGGAGCCGGGGACGGCAACCTGCAGTACTATTTGTACAACTGGCGCTGCCCGCAGATGCAGCCGGAGGAGATTGCCCTGATACTCATGTAGGCGGCGCGCCCTCTCTCATTACATTCTCGCCCTTCCCTTCGTCCTGCTTCTCCAGCTCCCTGTTCCCCCTGCCCCGCCCTCCGCTCCATTGCTTTGTTCTCCTACTATTCGCCGCGTAATCTTTGAATTCTTGAGTTGTTTTTCTAGCGAGGGAAGCCCCTTGCGAGTCACATTTACCTATGTAGCATCATTGTGAGAACTGCATTTTGCAACGGCCAAGCTTGGATATTTTTTACTACAAATAAATAAAACAAAAAGAACACAAATTTGATAGAGTTTAATGGGATTTTATTTCACTTTTTTGTATTTTTTTTAAATTTTAGGTTGTTTTTTTCTATTGTTTGGTCAATTTGCTCACAAATTAAAAGTGTAATATAAATAATATATAATACATAATAATATAATCAATTAATAACATATTTAGTTAGGGGTTCCAGAATTTGTTTAAAGTTTTCACATCAAATATCATTTACTAAAGAATTAAGTAAGAAATTATTATGGCAAGTTGATACTTTTTAATTAATTTAATTAATTTTGTTTTAATATTAAGGAGACTACTTTTTATTTAATCCGTTAAAAATTGTAATTGTATTTTTATGGATCATGTGAGTTAAGATAAATGTTTAAAATTTGAAAAACTTACAAGGTAAGTTTAAATTAAAATATGCAGAGACAATGTCTTAAATTTAAATTTTGTTATTGTTATTAGGAAAATTACCTTTTATTTATCCCGTTAAAAAATTGTAATTGTTTGTATTATTATTTATTATGTGCATTAGGGCAATTTTTAAAATATGAACAACGTTACCTGTACTTCTAATTTAAATATGCAAAGACAACGTTTTAAATCTAATTCATTTGTTGTTTTAATATTAAGAAGGCGGCATTTCATTTAAACCGTTTAAAATATGATTTTTTTGTACTATTATTTATCACGTGAATTAAGGAAAATATTTAAAATATGAAAAATGTACAGGTAAGTTTCAATAATAAAAAATGTTGTATTATTTCAAAGCTGCAAAAATACTGGACGTACTAAAATTATGTATAACATTTATAATAAATAAAAGATGAAATATATAAATTTAAAAATATGTTATTTTCAATTTTTATTGTCAAATAATTATTATTTGCAATTATTATTTTATAAATTGAAAATAAGAGTATGATTTAAGTTATATATTAATATTTCAAATTAAATTCTTAATCTTGTAACTTGTTTGTTAACATAAAAACATAAGAGATCATTTGCAATTTATTTTAGAATCGGAATATAACACTTATTCTATAATTTTAATTATACAAATTATAAATGTTACGATCTCTGAATAAAACATTTTCTATTCAATTTTAATTGGATTACATGATCTATTTATTTATTTTTATTTTTTTCTATTAAAAATATATAAATTTGTTATCTCTAACCGATATCTACTGTAGTTCCGCCCTCTGGCAACTCTTAGGCACCCGCCTTGGTCCGGCAACGCGGTCAAAAAAGCGCGCGCTCAGCGAAAACAGCTGCATTCGTATTAGTTTTTGGGAATTTCTTTTTGCAAATGTTTGTTGATCCTTAATGTTATTAAATTTTTCAAGAAACCATTGCCGCCGCCATGGAGGATGTGTTCAAGCAGAAATACCAGAAGTACAAGCTTCGCGTCAAGGTGTGGGAAAAGGACTTCAAGAAGAAGCACGGCAGAGTGCCATCGAAGGTGAGACATGCGACGACATCCCATGAAAATATATAGTAAACCCCGATCTCTTGGACAGTATGATATACGGGAGGCCAGCCAGGAGATTCGGGACTCCTACAAGATGTACTACAAGCTGAAGACCTCATTTCTGGAGGAGACCCTCAACGATGTGCTCTGCGACGAGGATGGCTTCGACATTTTGGAGATGTCGCAGGCCAGCGACTTGGGTGTGAGCCTGCTGGACCAGGACCAGGAACTGAGTGTGAACGGTGGCCCTCAACTGCCGCTGGACATAGCTGCGCTGGTGGAGCCACAGGCGGATGGCGTCGGCAGCTTCTCCAATCTCCAGGAGCTGCCCAATCCGCAAGCACTCACCAATCTGGCCAATCGCGACGAGAATCATGTAATCCGTCAGTTCGAGGCGGTGGAGGAGCTGCCCATTAACCGTAAGGCCTGGGGATCCAAAGTAAGCTTGAAGCCACCGCAGCCCCTGGAGGCTTCCCTCTCTGCTCCGTTGCAGCAGCAGCAGAAGTCATCCGCCACCCTGAAGCCCAGCCTGAGTGCCAAGCTCTTTCAATCCACGCGCGGATTTGCCAAGCGCAATCCCCGCAAGCCGCTCTCGCACAGCTCCCTCAATGCCAGCTCCACCAGCTCCACCAGTGGAAGTTCCCACAATCTGCTGAAGGACAAAGATATGGTCGAGGAGCTGCCCGATTTTGAGACCATATTGCTACGCAAAGCCCAGGAATACAAGGAGAAGGAGATATCGATAGCCAGCAATCCTTTGCAGGCCAAGGAAGCCATCAAAACGCAGGTGGACGACGGCTGGCTGGAGCGCAACACCAAGGAAAACACCCTAGAGGTGAAGGTGACGGCGGAACGCAACAACAATGGCGTTGGTCCCACCAAGAAGATCAACTTCGGGCTGGCCAATCTGGATTTGAGCAAACTAAAGCCCACTGTTAAGGAGGAGCTAAAGCCTACTGTTAAGGAGGAGCAAGAGAAGGCACAGGTGAAGGTGGAGCAGGCGATCAGCTCCTCGCAGGTGATGGAACCTTCTACAGCACCAATTGTAGTCCCTAAAGCCCCAAAGCAGGAGAAACCTCGTCCTCCTCCTGTTGAGCAGGAAACCGATTCAGATTCCGATTCCGTGGTGGCCGAAAGCGAAGAGGAACCCGAACCCCAGGAGTACCGACAGCTGGCCAAGCGGCGCAGGATAATGCCAGAAGCGGCAGGATCAACAGAAGACCCAGGACCAGCAGCAACAGAACCCGAGCCCCCGACAGAGCCTCCCGAAGAGTCAGAAAATCTTGATTTTTCCGTCGATGATGAGGATGATGATGCCACCTACAAACCTACCAAAAAGGAGAAGGGCAAGCGCAAGCAGGCAGCGGGAAAGAGGCAAACCGCCAAGCCCAAGGCCGAAGCCAAGCCCAAGGCCGAAGCCAAGCCCAAGGCCGAAGCAAAGCCCAAGGCTGAGAAGAAACCCAAAGAAAAGGCGGAGAAGAAACCCAAAGTGAAGGCGGAGAAGAAACCCAAAGTCAAAGCGGAGACAAAGACCAGAAACTCCAAGAAGGCGGAGCTGGCAGCTGCAGAGCCCCAAGAGGAGGAAGAGGAGCAGGCAAAGCCATTAAATCCCGAAGATCTCAAATATGTGCTGGCCCTGGAGGCAGGTGACATCACCTCCGTGCCGCGCATTAATCCGCAGGAACTCGAAAAAGCCGATGCCACCGCTCAGCGTTACATAAGCACCTTTGCAGCGGCTCCCTTGGCCGGATTAGCCGGCGGATCTGGCCCACAAGTGGATGAGAAGCGTGCGGCTGCCCGCAAGAAGATGGAGGAACGGATTGCAGCCGGAAAACTGAACGAGAACTTCGTGACCATAAATATCCAGAAGAAGAAGTTTGTGCGCGGCAAGAAGACGGTGAACTTCAGCAAGTACAAGAAGCAGCAGTGGCGGCACAAGAAGCGTGTGGCTGCCCTGAGTGGCCCCGACATGGACATGGGCGGCTGCGATGGCGGCGTCCTCACCTGCTTCCAGTGCGGCGGCGTCGGACACTTTGCTCAGCAGTGCAAGGTGAAGGGCGACAGTTTGCTGCCGCTATCCGCTCAGCTGGAGGAGGATCCCTCACCCTTTCCCACACTGGCCGAGGCCCAGGAGATGGCCAGCCAGGGCGCCATGGTGGCTCACAGTCGCAACATTGCTAGGCTGCCGGAGGCGGCCAATGCGGCCATCCTGCAGCAGCCAGAGGAGGAGGAGGAGGAAGAAACCGATAATCCGGCAGATGAAAGCAGCGGTGAGGAGGAGGAGGGAGAAAGCCAGCAATCGCATCCGGATCCGAATTGGTCCAGCGATGATCAGGACATTGATTTCGAAGCCCTGGATGCCGCCGTGGAAGCCTCGCTAAGTCAAAAGGACACCCAGGAAAAGCCTGTCTCACCCATCAAGACCTACGTGGGCCACAAGATACCCGAGGAGTTCCTCAAGCAGGCTGGCCTGGACACCAGCTCTGCCTCAGCCTCAAATCGCAGCCAGCATGGTGGCGTTAAGCCGCTGTACGATCTCCTGCCGGATGGGACGGTCCAGGACACAACACCCGAGGTGCTGGAGGCCCTGCACATGTTCGGCCACAGCAACTTCAGGAAGGGACAGGATCGGGCCATCATGCGAACCCTCTCCGGCCTCTCCTCGCTGGTGACCCTCAGCACGGGCAGTGGCAAGTCGCTGTGCTACCAGCTGCCCGCCTTCCTCTACAGCCGCAAGCTAGGAGCCATCACGCTGGTCATTTCGCCGCTGGTGTCACTGATGGAGGACCAAGTGACCGGAGTGCCGCACTTTCTGCGCGCCCACTGTCTGCACACGAACCAGACGCCGCAGCAGCGCATCAAGATCCAGCAGATGATAGCCAACGGGGAGATTGACATCCTTTTGGTGTCGCCGGAGGCGGTGGTCTCCGGAGAGCGGGCCACGGGCTTTGGAGCCATATTGCGCCAGCTGCCGCCCATTGCGTTTGCCTGCATCGATGAGGCGCATTGCGTGTCCCAGTGGAGTCACAATTTCCGGCCCAGCTACCTGATGATCTGCAAGGTGTTGCGCAAGAATCTGGGCGTGCACACGGTGCTGGGACTGACGGCCACGGCCACGCTGCCCACGCGTGTGAGCATCATCAGGCATCTGGGCATTGCGGATGGTGAGCGTGGCGTGATCAGTGACACCCCACTGCCGGATAACCTGGTGCTGTCCGTCTCCAAGGATGAGAACAGGGATGCGGCACTCCTACTCTTGCTTAACAGCGAACGGTAAGCAGAGCCTTTGGTTTTGTGGAATCCTTTGAATCCCTAATCCCAACTCCCTTTCGCTCCCTTTCCAGCTTCGAGCCCTGCCAATCCATCATTATCTACTGCACGCGACGTGACGAGTGCGAACGGATTGCTGGATTTATAAGAACCTGCGTGCAGGACCGCAGGCAGCCGGCACAGCAGGAACAGACCAAAAAGCGCAAGCGTCTCAACTGGCAGGCAGAGCCGTATCACGCCGGCATGCCCGCCTCCAGGCGCCGCACCGTCCAGAAGGCCTTTATGGCCAACGAGCTGCGCATTGTGGTGGCCACCATTGCCTTTGGCATGGGCATCAATAAGCCCGACATACGCGCTGTCATCCACTACAATATGCCACGTAATTTCGAGAGCTATGTCCAGGAGATTGGACGCGCCGGACGCGATGGCTTGCCCTCGCATTGCCACCTCTTTTTGGACTCCAAGGGCGGTGACCAGAGTGAGCTGCGCCGGCATGTTTATGCCAATTCCATTGATCGCCATGTGATCCGCAAGCTGTTGCAAAAGATCTTTGTGCCTTGCAGCTGCGACAAGGATATGGGTAAGGCAGCAGTGGCTGCAGCAGAGCAGGACGACGGCCCGAGACATCATGTGTGTCCGGGACACGAGATTGGTTTCTCTGTGGAGAAGACCGTCGAAATGCTGGACATTCCGGCGGAGAATATATCCACGCTGCTCTGCTACATGGAGCTGGATCCTCGCTGGTGCATAAGCGTGCTCAGTTCGGCGTATGTGATGGCCAAGGTGATATCTTACGGCGGACCCAAGTATCTCAAGTGAGTGTT
Source organism: Drosophila baimaii (assembly GCA_018874675.1). Lineage (NCBI taxonomy): Eukaryota > Metazoa > Arthropoda > Insecta > Diptera > Drosophilidae > Drosophila > Drosophila baimaii. Next base: position 1,875 of record JAEIIU010055252.1, on the reverse strand, counting down.
CAAATAATGTGGCGCTTCCTGCCTGGTCATTGAAAGAGCCTCGAATTCGGAACTGAATATATCTTTCTTATCCTTAGACACGCTGCCAAGGAATGTCCACCCCTGGCCATGGCCATTGCCTTGCAGATCCGCGACAAGACCTTCAAGGAGGACTCGAACATTATAGAGTTTTCGGTGACCGATATAGCCGCGGGCATTGGCTGGAATAGCGGTGTGGTTAAGTACCAGTTGAAGGATCTGGAATGGGTGAAAAGTAAACTTGTATTCTACTCTCCCCCTGGAATCTCTCTCACAGAACTTCTCTAATCCCTTCCCAGTTAATGGCTTTCCCAAGCGTTCGCCCATCACGGTGAGCTTCTATGATCTGGGCTTTCGCATCAAGGTGCCGGGCGATTTCACAGAAACGGAAATCGACAGCGCCCTGGACATTCTATACTCGCGTTCCGTGAAGCAGGAGCGCACCCAGCTCATCCAATTGCAGTATGTGGCCCATGGCTTGGCGGCCGTGGCCTATAGCTCCTGCAGCCAGTGCTGCAATGCCGACTTTCCGTTGGATCGGGGCGAGCAGCTAAAGGCAATAGTGCGCAACTACTTTCTCAACGATTATCCGCAGGATCTGGAGCTGGAAATAGAGGTGAGCGAATGGGCCCCTTCCACTTCCTGGCTTTAAATTGAACTAATATTTATTTTTTTTGTTAGCCAAGCAATGTGCCCGATGGACAGATCACGGATGATGTGCACTCGCTGATCAATATGTATCCGGACAATACGTTCAGTGGCCGGAACATTGCTCGCATCTTTCATGGCATTATGAGTCCCAACTATCCGGCTGTTATCTGGGGACGCTGTAAATATTGGCGTGCCCATGTCAAGGTCGATTTTAATCGAGTCCTGCAATTGGCCAACACGGCCATCATCAAAAGGCGCACTTAAGCCTTGATTAGGGAATGGAAATTCCTCAAAATACTATATTATTTTCGTGTGAGATGAGCTCCTGGCGGGTCATGGAGACTGCACTCAAAGTATGTGATGCCATTCATTGATATTTATGTTTATTGTTTGCTTTAAGGTCTGATAAAAATATATATAAACCTCTTAGAATATAAATCTAGTGTGTTCTTTATTCATGTTTCTATTACAGGGCCTTACAATATGAAGCTGCTTGCAATGTTATAGAGTAAACGAATAATGTGCTTAGCTAACCAAAGTGAATTCAAGTTTTAGGTATAAGCATGTTAATGATTTCTTACATGTTTCGTTGAATTAACAAAAGTTTTCTATGTTCAATATTAGAATGTAGTGAATAATATTTAATTTAAGAACATCTTAATTGAGTTTTATGCGAAAAAGTATCTCCACATCAACTTTACTATTGTTGTAACGAGCCTCGAGAATTTTAGACAGAATTCTCTCAGTGGTAGTTACACATTCCTCGAGTTCTCCGGAATCCATGCGATCAAGTAGATTTAGTCTATAAGCCAGAAACGAGTCCAGGCGTCCAGCACGTAAATGGTCCACCAGTAGGGTCCACATTTCGCTGAGGAGACTGATCCAATCTCTTTCCCAGTTAACAGTGGAGAGTTGTTGGAGCACCACCGTCTTAAGCATGTAGTAGGTTAGTTTTGGCAAATACATAGCATGTTGTTTCTTACGTAGGCGATTCATAAGACAGAGAATCTTTTTGGATTTCGGATGCTTATTGAGTAATTCGTTCTCCCATTCCATGGCACATACGGAAAAAGTGCAATCGTCATTGATTTTTGGATTCTTCCATGGAATGGCATAAAACCAAGGAAACTTTTGCAGCACCTCGGATGAAACTGGCGGATCAGAGAAAGGCCATTGTGACAAAGGCAACTTGAATGCTGGTATTAC
>JAEIIU010055219.1:0-24142 GCA_018874675.1 Drosophila baimaii | reverse complement strand
CGACGACGACGACGACGAAGACGACTATCCATAAACATGAACGCAATTGCCTCTTACGCGTAATGGCTGCAAAAGGGCTTCAACTTTGACCTTAGCCCAAATAGGTTCATAAAGGCCCCAAGCCCGAGCAGCAAGCCTTTAAACTGCAGCCCCCGAAGCGAGGGGCCAAGACAAGACTTTCGCCGGCTTTTCGGTTGGCATCAATTCTCTTGATTGTTTCAACGGCGTTTAAGTGCGGATGGGAATTCACATATTTTGATTTCATTTGCCATAAATTCCCCTCTGCCCAGGGAAATCCCATTTTCGGATGCGCCATTACATCCTCAGCTTGAATTTATGAACTTCTCGTGAAATGGACTAAGGGCGAGTAAGCACAACAACACAGGGACCCTAAACATTAAGTTTAAGCTTGAAATAACTAATTGAAAGGACCTCCATGCATGCTGAATAAATAATGACTTGAAACCGAGAGGTTTTCTTCACAAAACTGGGTTATTAAAACAAACAAACTAAGCCTTTTTTAAAACCATTAACCTTGAGAGCAAATACTCTTTTGTAGATGATAAAAAAACAGAAGGAATAACGTCTTAAGGCTTAAACTTAAATTTCGATTTATTTCATAGTTCTTTCACTTCATTTTCTTAATAAACATTTTCTAAGATAATTCGAGGTTTCGTAACCGCAATGAGTAATTAAAAAATAAAAATACTTGACTTACAGCTAAACTAGGCTAAGGAAATGCAAGCTAATGCCAGCGAGCTGGAAATATAATGCAAATTTATTAACTCTTACGCTACAATGTTACTTCCCAAGCAAAATAAAGCCGTGCTAAATTCGAGCTGACCTTTATAGGGCCACCAAAGGGGATATTTCAAACTGAAATCCTCCGCCAGCGTTTCAATTAATTTAAAACGCTCTCGCACTCAATGGGCGCCGTATCAGTGAATGAAAGCTCAGCCGGTGGAGGAGGGGCGGAACACCACACCAGCTGGCTCTGTCAGTGGCCAGTCGCATCCACCTGTCCCTACCACCTGTGCGGGCGGTGGGCGGCGCATCCCCGGCATTGATAATGCCGAGCATATGGCGGGTCGCATGCGCCGAACAGGCTGACAGGGGCCAACATTCGAGGCGGCAATTGAGGCGCCCGTTTTAAATTACAATTAATTTTTAATTAGCCTTAAATTTACATTTACAAAGACGCTTAGAAGCTGCATGAATCAATTAGCTTACTTGTAAACACGCATTTCTGTCGAGCGGTCAAGGAGAACGAGCAGGGAAGCAGGGAAGCTGGGAAGCTGGGAAGCTGAGGGGAAACAAGACGTAACTACGCTCTCATCACATTCGGTACTTGTTGCGGGAAGCTGGGGCAGCGACGGGCTGCTAGCCGTGTCGTGTCTCACTTCCGGCTGCCAAAGAGTTTCCCACGTGCTGGAGAAGGGAAGGAACAAGATGAACTCCCAACTCTCTCGGAATAAAATGAACCCAAAAACTCACCGTGCGACGTGGCCGGGGACAGGGCGTGGGAGCTGGCATGCCGCTTGATGCGCGGTGTTTCGGCCAGCGCAGATCCGGAAGCGGAGGAGGCACTTGTGCTGGTGACCGGTCCGTGGCCAGCCATCACATTGGTTACCGTGGAGATGCCGCTGGACGCATCCCCCGTGGTGGGCATCGACTTGTAGCGCTGCAGCGAGTTGCGCGGCTTCTTGGGCATGGTGGCCTGCTGCACCGCCTCCTCCAGGGCACTCAGCCAGTCCTCGCTTTCGCTCTCGTCCTCCAGAAACTTCATGTAGAACGACGGCCGCTTGGCCTTGTGGTGACTGGTCGGAGTGGTGCCGGACTGGACTGGCTTGGCTGATTCCTGCGCCCCCAGTTTGGACTCCAGTTGCTGCGAGGCCTCGAGCAGGAACATATCCGTCTCCGAGTCATTGAGAAAGTCCGCCATGGGATCAGCGGCAGCAGGTGCAGGTGCAGGCGCAGGTGCAGATGCAGGCGCAGGCGCTATGGGCTCCTGTGAAGGCCTCTTTCCAGCCGATCTTGTACGGGCAGCCACTGGAGGGGCCACCGTCGGCGTTTCCATCGGCACGGGATCCTCAGACACCACCACCTGGTCCAGCTGACGGTGCAGCTTGTCACAGCGCTCCTTCAGCAGATCCCTGGCCCGCATCTGCTGCGCCCGCCACTGGTTATTGTCCTGCTGGCTGCGCCGGTCCTCGCAGCCCTTGAAGGTTATCTGGCGGCGGCGGTCCCGCACACTTAGCTCCGCCGAGTCGAAGCCGCTGTCCGTGGTGGCATTGCTGCTGCGGTTCCAGCGCCAGCCCACCTCGGGGCTCTCGATGGCCAGCGTCTGGGAGAAGAGGCAGTGAGGCGACAGGCTGACGTCCAGGCGGGGCGAGAAGTCCACGCTGTCGTCCAGACTGGGCTGCCGCTTGTGGGGCGGCGTGCTCTCCACATCGTCCGTGATTGTGGCCCGAGAGGAGGGCGAGCCAGGCGTCTCCGTGGCCGCATCTTGTCCGCTTCCTGGGCGCCCGCAGCTCTGGGGCGAGGCTGGTGGAAAAGAGGGGATAACTGAGGATTCCTGCACATGGGGGCGTAGCAAACACTTACCACTGTGGCGTTTCTGGAGCAGGCGGGTGCTGAGCGTCAGCGAACGCCGTTTAATTATAGCGTTTTCCATAAATCACATCTATTTGTTGTTGTTGTCACCGCAAAATGCGCTCAAAATCAAAGGCCGGATCTAGTTCCAAATCGAACCTATCGAGCCGGAACTAAATTCATCAAGGTCTGGCAACACCAGACACTCGATAGTTCGGCTGTGCCAGACTTTTTGGTCTTGAGCTCAGTGCTGCCACACTATTGGGTTGCCAGACAAAGATTTTTGAAAAAAAGCTAGAATAAGCTAACATTTTAAAAAATGGCTAAAAGACTAGCTACGCTTAAATTAGAGAAATCATAAAACATTATAATGTTTTTATGAGGATGGCAAACATCTTTGGAGGCTATATTAATGATTAGGTCTTTAAATTTCCATTGCGACAGTTTCCGAAATAAAGAAACTCAATTGATGAATTTATAATAGTTCTTTGTATGTCTGAACAATATCTTATTAAATATTTTAGTATTAGATATATTGGTAAGAATAGTGAATTTCCTCCGAAGCTTTACTTAAAGTTTACAATTAGATTAAATTATTAAATAATTGATAGATTTCGTCATGCCATTGTAAAATGGATGGATGCCATATTGGAAAAAGATCCAATATTTTCATCCATTTTCTAACCACACAAATCGTTTATGTCGCAAATACATTTAAAGATAAAATATGCTAGGTGAATTACAAAATATGATATATTTCAAGCTACAAGCAAGAAAAGTATGACATATTTAAATCACTTTAAAATGGATCGCCAACGAGAATCGAATGGCAAAAATTTTCACAGTGTGCTATAAAAAATGTCAAACACCATATGCGTCAACAAGAGCTCTGGAGATGCATCGACTTTCAGGTAAAAAATAAGCCAATTTTTAGTTAACGGCTATTAATTATTTGCACCAGGGACCGTAATCATTATAAGTGAAAAAATTAATTTTGCTCATTTTTAATAAATGATCTTTGAGTTTTATGTAATTGTTAAAAAAATTAAATATTATTACAGAGAGCGACAAAAAATATCACTTAAAAAATAATGATAATTTGTTTAGCTTTATTTTTTCGCTCAAAATATCGCTCAAACTGGCATAACTTTTGTCCTAGAAGGATTTTTGGTAAAATTTAAAAGCCACATTATAAAGTGCACCTGGACGAACCATACATTTTTAAATTGCAACAAATAATGTTGTAACAATATGTTTTAATATATTTATTGTTTATATTTTTATTTATTTTATTTATTATTTATTTTTGTGAAATATTATACTTTGTCGATTAAGTCCGCCATAATATAACTGGAAACTAGCTGTTTTGGTACTTCTGATTGCATCGACTATTTATAGAATTTCTTATCCTGAGCTAAGATTATAATCTTTCTGCAGACTCGGTGCAAAAGCTGCTTTTTGTTAAATTAAATAAATAAATAATATAATTGGTTTATAATAAAATCAAAATGTCTTAACAACTTACTTATTTATTTATATATTTAAAAATTATCCCGCCGTTGGTATTTTATGGTACTATTTGAATTTGAAATTTTTTTATTTATTATTATTATTATTATTTTTATTTTATTATTATTATCTGAAGTTCAAATGGTATTTTATGGCTCTTCTTGTATGGTATGGTATTTATGGTATTTTCTGTCTTGCCGCGTAGATATCTTTCACCCATCGTATCGCGGTCACACTTCTCGTATGTGGTGATGTGTAAAAACCTAAATTTTGAATATAACTCACTTAGACAATAAGAACACCCAGTTGGAACCCGCAGAAGCAGTGGAAGCGCGCCGAGCAGCATGAACTACAATCCGAACGCGGGTATGCGGAACCGTAAGTGGGAGAACTGTAAGGATCAGGCTACGCAAGCAAGTATACCGCCAGCGCCACTCCGGATGGCCGCCGATCGGACCGGGTTGGAGCCGGAGTGCGTCCGCAGCTGGCGCCGTTCACGTTTCCTCCTGTTGCGTTCCGTTCCCGTGCCTGCCCTGCCCCCGTTTTTGTGCCCGCCCAGCGTTTCTGTTCTGTGCTGCGTGTGTAGCTTGATTTGCCCGTGTTCCCCCGCTTTGCCCCCCTTTGCTCGTGTTCCGCCACTAACCGCCAGTTGCTCTCACCCGAAATAGCCCAAGCTGCCGGTCGCCCGCGACCCACCAAGCGTGTCAGCGATATGAATGCCATGGGACCCTCGGCGCCCATGATGGGCGGCGGTGCCCCGTTCATGGCCCCGTCCCCCAACCCTCCAATGCTCGATCCCAATGCGATGTACGGAGCCCCTGCACCGGCACAGGCCACCAGCTACGGCTTCAATCTGAATCCCGCCCAGCAGCCACAGCAGCAGCACCAGGCGCATCAGATGCAGCAGCAGCAGCCACCGCAGCAGCAGCAGCCGCCACAGCAGCCGGGCTTCGGCTACTCGCCAACGCCCGCACAGCAGGCAGGGCCGGGTCAACCCGGCTTTGGCCTAGGGGCTCCCCAGCCAGGCGCTGGCCCCCTGCCCGGTGGCCAGTACCCACAGTTCGCCATGTTCCAGCAGCCCATTGTGCAGGACATGGCCATGCAGTACGGCCAGCGGTTGGCGGACCAGGGCAAGCAGCTGGTGGAGAACCAGTTCGAGAAGTGGGTGCCGGTGGCCAAGCTGAAGTACTACTTTGCCGTGGATAACGCCTACGTGGGGCGCAAGCTGCGTCTGCTCTTCTTTCCCTACATCCACAAGGTGAGTCATGAATGGAAGCCTTCGGAATCACCAAGCAAACTCTAAAACGTCTTGCCTTGCAGGACTGGTCCTTGCGGTACGACCAAGAGCACCCGGTGCAGCCGCGCTACGATGTCAATGCCCCGGATCTCTATCTGCCCACCATGGGCTACATCACGTACGTGATCGTGGCCGGCCTGCTGCTGGGCATGCAGAATCGCTTCTCGCCCGAACAGCTGGGCATCCAGGCGTCCAGCGCCATGGCCTACAGCATCTTCGAGCTGGTGATCTACTCCATAGCCCTGTACGTGATGAATGTGAAGACGAGCCTCAAGACGCTGGATCTGCTGGCCTTCGCGGGCTACAAGTACGTGAGCATCGTGTTCTGCCTGATGGTCAGCACTCTGTTCTTCAAGTCTGGATACTATATAGCGCTGGCGTACACCAGCTTCTCCTTTGGCTTTTTCTTGGTGAGCTAAAAGAGCACCCTTCTCGCCCACTCCCGACTTAACCCCTTTTTGCTTTCCAGCTGCGAACGCTGCGCACCAAGCTGATCCAGGACAACGCTCCGGCTGCGCCCAGCGGCGCCATTAACTACGATCCCTATGGCAACCCGCAGCAGTTCGACTACAGCGGCGGGAAAAAGCGCAAGCTCTACTTCCTGTTCATGGTCGTGGTGGGGCAGGCCCTCTTCGCCTTCTTGCTCTCCAAGCATTTGTATCTGACGAAGGGCGAGGTGCTGGAGGTGCCCAAGAGCTTCTAATCAGTGGAATCGCTCCCAGGATCTGCGGCGCACTCTCCCGGAGCCCAGGCGAATCATTTCCAGCTTGTTAAATCCTCTCAGTGGCTTGGCGGTCGACTGAGATTCGCGCAAGAGAAACCTATTTTTGTTAGCAACAAACTCACATTTTATAAATAAATACCAGCTATGAAAACGAGCCCCGCCCCGCCCTTACTGGGACATTTCTGTTAATTTTTTATATAATTTTATTGAAAGTTTAGTCTCTTTTACTGTAACGTGTTCTTGGTTGGTTGCTCGCTGGCTCTGCTCCTGTTAACTTATGGGCTAACCTCGCAAATTCGCAAATCGCCGCTAGTTTCTCCTGGTTCGTTATAAAATATATGTATGTGTGGTGTGGAGTGTCCTGTCACGTCTGCCTCTAGTCTAGTTTGTTCGGTTGCTGTGGCTGTCTGCTTGCTAAAAGGTGGCACTCGGCTTGCATCGAAAAATAAAAGGCATACGAATTCGTAGTAATAGTAATGATAACAGCTCCTACTTTAGGTTAGTTTCGTGAGTTACATAGTTTAGATAGTTCGTCGTTGGTTAGTTGGGGCAAAGAAGGCACTAGAAGTACTAAGACGCCAAACGCCATACGCCATTTTTCGTTTAGGCTGTATCAATGCAGACAAATCCGTGTGTACACACACAGTCGCCGCTGTATACGGTTGCCATGGTGATGGAGAGAGTGAGCGGCATGGCATAACTATAGTAGGTAGCCTCATCAGCTCCGATGAGGACTCTAAATATATTCAGAGAGATAGCAAGCGAACGACAGCACAAATAGAGTCCTTGAAAGAGGTCAGTTCTCTCCATGAGGCTTCTATAGTTATGCCATGCTCTCAAATTTGTGAGAGCGTAAAAGCTCGCCCAAGGAATTAAAAATGGGCTTGCATATTGCAAATCAAATGTTTGGTCGTTACTCATCTTAGTACTTCTAGTGTCTTTGATTTGGGGCCTCAACTGCAACTCCTCAGTACATAGCACAGTGTGAAAAACGCTCTCCTCTCGTGCAAATTCGCTAGCTTAGCTTCTGGTTATCCGATCGTTTGATTCTGCTTTATTTTTGTGTGTTTAGTTCGCTAATGCAGCTGCTGCTGCGCTCTTCGCTCCTTCGCTTTATTTTATCGTGTGTAGTGTAGTGTAGTGTGTAGGCTAGCGCTTAGTAAATAGTTATAAACATGCTTCGCTTTGTTTTCAACAAATTCCACGTACTAAAAAAATAATACATTTACAACTAATAATTTAGAGTTAAACATACACGTTTGTTTTGTTCTTTTCCGTTCTGCCTGATGCTGCGTATGGATATCGTAGTTATGTTGTACATAGCTATATATTTTATATATATATATATTACGGGTGTACGGGTGTACGGGTGTGTGTCTGGGTTCATAAACTCATTTAGGCTACATTTGGAATACAAAATATGCAACATAAAAAACCTTTAAAACTCTCGCTCCTATCAATAAATTATCGAAAATCAATCGCCTAGCTTTAACCTAGATCACCGACTGCTTCTGCTGCTGCTCCCGCTGCTGCTGCTGCTTGACAAGATTACGCTGATAGTTGACCAAGTCCACTTTATTGAACTAAATTACCGTACCGCCGGGCGCCGCCGTCTGACCGGGGGACAAGTGCTGGGCGGCGTGCTGAGGAAGTGGAAGGGAAAAGTAGCATAAATATCCGAATTTAACCATGTTTGCTTCGCTATATTTACCGTGGCATGACCAGGCCGCGCCCAGGTGTAGATAAACCCATCCTGACACGCCGTCAGGAAGCAGTCCTCGCGAAATATCAGCGCTGTCAGCCGTTCGTGGGCAATCTTCTTGCAGACCAGCGGCTCCAGCAGCGGGCACTCGTCGAAGCGCGGACAGGCGGGCGTTCCAATCAGCTGCATGGGATCGAAGCTGCTCACGGACGAGCTTGCTCCCGCTCCCGATCCGGACGACTGGGCGGCCGCGGCCAGCGAGGAGTGGTGCGACGATCGGCTCAGCTTCAGCGAACCAAAGCTGTGCGCCGTCGAGCTACTTCCGATGGCCGCGGTCGCCCCCGATTCCAGAGTGCTCGAGTGGCCGAAATTGGAGGAGCTGCTGTTGTTGCTCTGGCTGTGGTTGTTGTGGCCGCCACTGTGGTTGCTGTGGTTGTGCTGATTGTAGCTCTTCAGCATGCTCATGGCCTTGCGGTGCTGGCGGTGCGCCGTCGAGTGGCTGCCCTCGTAGCCGCCGGCGGCGGCGGCCTTCTTGTCCGAGCTGCTCAGGAAGCTGAAGTTCGACAGCCGCTGCGTGAGGCTGTTGAAGGCGCTGAAGCCGCTGCCAGAGCCCGAGGACTTGGTCGAGCTGTTGGAAGTCTTGCTGTTGTAGCCCGAGGTGGCCTGCGAGGCGCGCTGGGCAGTGCCGCTCCCGCTCCCGCTTCCATCGATGCTGTCCGACTTGGTGGCGCTGATGCAGTTGGGGAATTTGATTGAGTTTCCCGTTCCGTGGTGGCGACTGTTCAGCTTCGAGGAGGAGGCCGCTCCCGCGCCCGGCACTGCCGCTCCTGCCGCTGCATTCGAGGACATGGAGGCGGGCGTGGCCGCCTCCGTATCGCAGTCGTCGGGGGAGGAATGCGAGGACATCGTGCAGTTGGCGGTGGAGAACTTGCTGGAGCTGCTATTGCTGTGCTCGCCGGCGCCGTTCCCTCCGCCGCCTCCGCCTCCGGCGCCGGCTCCCGCCGTTTCTCGCGTGGGACTGCAGCTGCCGGAGTCCGCCTGCAGGCCACTGGCCTGGCCCATGGCCACTGGGCGGATAACCTTGACGCCGTCGGCGTCTGCCTCCGCTTCCCCATCGTGGCCGCCGTTCAGGTAGCCCCGATCGCTGCTCACGTGTTGCCGCAGCGCCAGGGGGTGACGCAGCACATCCTCCGTGATGTCCCACAGGCAGATCTGCGTGTCCTGGCTGACGGAGCCAAGCCTGTAGCTGATGGCCAGCTTATCCGCCGACGAGGCGTCCGAGCGAAAGGAGGCGGAGTGGGGCCGATTCCGGGCTGCGTGCACGGGCGTCGAGTTGCGGTCGAAGCCGTCGAAGCCACCGTTGGCCGTCGAGTCTCCGGAGAAGCGCGCCTCCCGCGAGTTGGAGTACTCGTTCATCTGATTCTCGTCGTCGCTGAAGTCGCCCCCATCCCAGTTGGTGTAGGAGGTGGTGTACGGATCGAAGGCCACCACCGAGATCCAGGAGCGGTGGCCCTGGCCGCGGGCCACCACACGTCGGTCCTGCAGCGACCACACGGTGACCAGGTCGTCCTCGCCGCCCACCACAATGTACTTGCCATCGGGCGACCAGCAGACGCACAGGAAGCCGCCGAAGTAGGACCGTGCGATGCCGAGCAGCTCCATGGTGTCGTAGTGAAAGACGCGCAGGAAGCCGTCCTGGGAGACCACGGCCAGGTGGGAGCCGCAGGGCGAGAAGCAGAACTCGTTGACGCAGCAGTTGTCGGTGCTGAAGACCCACTTGTAGAGGGGATTCCGCGTGGACTTGGCCTTGCAGGTGAGTATCGTGTAGCCGTCGCCCAGCTTGAACGGCTGGTAGCTGGGCGCAGTGGCGGCGCAGGGCAGCTCCTCGTTGTACAGGTACAGGTGACCTGAGGCGTGGGCGGCGAGGAACAGGTGCGGCGAGTTGGGCAGCCACTTCAGGCAGGTCACTTTGGTCTTGTCGATGAGTCGCTGCAAGGGGAATCCAGTGATCAAGTGATCCCTGACAGAAATTGGGATTGAGACACTCACCTCCTCGTTGAAGAGCTTCCTCACCTCCCGGGGTCCGACCTGCGGGGAGACCAACTGGATCTGGCCCGTGGTGAAGCCCACCAGCAGGGGCGCGCCCGTGGGCGTGGCTGCGCTCGCATTGAAGTCGTGGCAGCTGGGATTGGTGCCCTTGTAGAACTTCTTATCGATCGGCTTGCTCATCTCCGTGCCCTGGAACAGAGAGAGAGACTCAACAAGCGTCAATATCATTGGGTTCTGTTTATCGGGAGGGGGCCTTCGCCCTATTTCTAAGTAGGAGGAAGTCACGTTCAGATAAGGCTGTCTAGGAACCTAGAGACTAAAATGGTTTGCAATCCGTTCTGGAACCAACTAATGGCCCAACGAATCCCTCGAAAGCGAGAGTGAATCAGTCCCATTGTTTCCACTTTTGAATGGAAGTTCACCCCAATAATCTCGGAAATTAACACATTCTGGAAAGGTGGAAGCGGCAGGGAAATTAGCGGCTTGTTGGCGGAATCAGGTGGGAAATGTGCTCTGGGCCAAGAGCGCGCTGTGCCAAGTTTTCGCGGATAACGATGGCAACACAGAAGCCAGCTAAAATAAATACGAAAAAGAGGGAATCTCGCAAGCTGTTGCTGAACAGAATGCCAAAGAATTAGAAACAGCTGCTGAAGGCAGGGAAGGAAGGCAAGCAGGCGACGAGGGGACGGGGCGATGAGCCATCTCATGCGAGGCAAAGTCGAACTGCGTATGCTCTTTCCCACCCACCCAGACTAGGTGGAGATTTCGACTGATTAAACGCGCAGTCACCTGCCTGACTGCGGCATTAAATGGTCACGTTTTTCGAGATTAGGGCATCCTCCTGCTGATTACGCAAGGTGCGAACCGAATGGCAGAGTAATCTGGCGGACAACGGACTGCCTTCGGGCGCAATAAACATTCATAAAAACGCCAAACAAGCGAATTGATCATCAAGCGCTCGAAGTGGAACAAATTAAGCCCGCTGGGGGGGACACTGAATGCAAATGGGAAGGTATCCAAGCGACCGCTGCCAATTGGCTGGTGCAATCCGCCTGGAATGCAATTGCAGGGCCGCTTATCTGCCTCCCTCTCTCTCGCTGGATGATAAGCCCGCTTCTCCGACTTCTCTATCTCAACCTTGTCCACGTCATGTTCTATGGCTTTTGAGGGGCAGAGTCACAGGGATGCCCAGGCCTCCCTTCTCACCTTTTTGGCTCCGCGAAAGGAGTAGACGTAGAGATCTCGCCCAAAGTTGAAGCAGATGCGATCCCCGCCTATCACCTGGCTGGTGGCCACTCCATTCTGGTCTAGAACGCCGCCGTTCATCATCGAGTGCATGGAGATGCCGCCGCCCAGGCGGGCGTCCACTGTGCTGTTGCCAGCATTGCTGTTGTTGTTGTTATTGGCGTGACTGTAGCTACTGTCCCCGCCGGCGCCGCCATTCGTTATTGCTGGGGTTGCTACGCCGCCGCCACCGCCTGAACTGGAACCTGCTCCTCCAGTGAGGATGGCCGCTGGTCCTCCTCCCGTGGGCGAGGCTGCCGGCGAGGCTGTGCCGCCATTCGTTGTGGTTGTCCCTGCCGCCGCTGCTCCTGCTGTGGGTGAGCCCGCGCCCGTGTCCACCCCCAGCTTGCTGGGATTGGGCAGCGTCACCATGGAGACGCGCACCTGCGGCGAGCTCTGGTTGCTGCTGTAGCCCACCCGGTTGGGGCGCGAGTACTCGGAGAGGGTTAGCAGGCGGTAGGTGCCCTCGCGGGTGACGAACTGCGTCTTCAGGTCGTCCTTGACATTGGCGTCCAGTTGGTTGGCCATCGCTGCCAGCTCCGCTGCTGCTGCTGCTGCTGCTCTGCTCCGCCGCTGCTGCTCCGCCACCTGGCCTCAGCCCATGTGGGCCGGTGGATCCTTGCCAAAGCCGAACGAACGCTGAACAACAATGCTTGGGATTTTGGCCGACAATCCAGATGACACTGCCTCTGCCGCGTCGCTGCCGCTGCGCAGCTACTGCGCTGTCGCTGCCCCGAAAATCGTTAGTTTTTCGCCACTAATTAAGCGCCGTCCGTGTGTGGGTTCGACGGCGGGTGTGTGCCCGTGTGTGTGCGGCTTGGCTTGCACTTGTTTTTGTTATAATTAGATTTGATTCTGTCACTACACTGCGGTTTGTGTGGCTCTGCTGCTACTGCTGCTGCTGCTGCTGCTGCCTCTGCCTCTGCTATTGTTGTTTCTGCTTCGGGGGCTGCTGCTGCGGAACCTGCTGCGTTTTGCGTGATCGGCGGCTGCGGCGCGTGCCTGCATCTCGGCGCGGAGTCGGCGGGTGCGGGTGGGTGGGTCGCGGTTATCGCATCGGCCGCACGCTCGCTTTTATTCCGCACAATTACTTAATTTATTTCTAATTTCTGCACCAGTGTGACCGCGCCTGGCCGTTAACATATACCATAAACGGTCACGCTAGAGTTGTAAGTCAATCGATACTATCGATTATTTTGGAGTATCACTATATCGCACTGCTTATCGTAAATACTTGTCGCACTGCTTGCCACACTGCGGCAACTGCTTCCGAAAATTGTGACACAAAGCAGTTTTTTTAAAATGAACGGCCCCTCGGCGAAAAAACCCGTTATTTCCTTGTTGAGTAAATCAACATATTTACGTATAAAGCTTTTTATTACAAATGTTATATTTAATTTAAATGTACATTAAATAATTATAAAATTGTAAAACAGTACAATAATACAATAGAAAATACAATTAAAAATCTATATACTTTACTTTTAAAAAAATAAGTTAACACATAATTGGTATTTAACATTCTGCTAAAGAATAACTACAAAATGGCAGTCTAAATTTAAAATTCGTTAAATAATATTTAATTTTTAACGATTTTGTATACTCATTTTACTATAATTTTCTCCAGAGAAACAACAACAAAATACAAGAGAAAAACTACGAGTGGTGTTATGATGGCGGAAGTTTATAATTAAATAATATTTTATTTTTTGTGTGTTCTATTTAGTTTGACGGAGCCTAGTACCTATATACTATACTATAGAGTATTATTTATTGACAGTGAATATTTAAAACAAAACATTGCGTAAGATCAGCTTCAGCCGCGCCCCTTTCGAGTACTTTATTTTAGATCGTACGAGATTCTAGATATTTTGTTATGGTAGACATGCAATACTCAATATAAAAGAAGCCGAGCAATAAGAGCGATTGCTTTTTCGAAAATGTCTCTATATTGGCTGAAGGTTTGCCTGCTCCTGTGGACGGTGTCGGTGGTGAGTTAAAACAATTTTCAAAGGATTAACACCTACTTCGGAATTTACATTGGCAGTGCTCTGGAGCCTCCAATATGGAAGCCCACTTTAACTCCGTAGATACCATCGATGGAGAGGAAGAGACTCTGGCCGTGTTCAGGCTGCGACTTGTTGGCAGAGAGCGATTATTGAATGGAATTTTCCTGGCCGACTTCGATGAGAACTACGTGGGAGCGATAGATATATATATGTTTAAAAATGGTGAATGGGTTCAAGCAAATATCAGGCCGCGCACGACGCCATGCGATCTGTTCTCCAGCTATGTGAAGAAATATTTTTTTTTATCCAGTGTCGATACAAATTTTCCCTCCCCCGGAGAGAAATGCATTAAGCAAAAGGTTTACTATATAAAGAACGCGGAACTTGCCACCGAAAATTGGCCACCAAATATACCGCGTGGCCTAGGCAAATTGGCCATTAATGTGCTGCATAAGGGCAAGACTGTGGGAGGCCTTGAGGTGGTTTATAACATGTTTGATAAGCCCACTTAGCGGTGGAGAATAAAACCATGCACATAAGTCGCAGCAGAGCTTTGACTAAGTATTATAGTTTTTATTTTCCTTACGGACTGCCAATCCCTTCCAGATTTTGTGTCTTAATTTTCTTTTCTGTAGCTTCCCCAGCAGAACTCTTCGTTTATTTATTATTTTTCGCCTGTCAATGGCCATGCAGGAAAAGAAAGCAAACAATTTTAGACAGAAACCAATGGCAGTGAATTTCGTTATTTCAGTAACTAGCCCGAGTGTGTGTGTGTGAGTGTGTGTGTGCGGTGTTAGCCGGAAATGCATTTGGCATGTCCTGCGAAATTGGCCAGTGAAGAAGAAGAATGGGAAAATGAAGCTGCTGCTTTGTTCCCTTTCCGCCTTTTACTCGCCCTTTTCTCGTTACTTTCCACTGCCAATTGCATTGAAGTTTCCTGCTAAATCTCGTTTCGGACACATGTCCTTTGTCTCGGCTTTGTCACCCTGTCGCAATTCCCGCCCCCAGCTTAGCCGGGCCAAGTGGGGATATAGCCACTGGCTGCTGAGAAGGGGAAGCACAAGTGGCGACCTCGAGGGGCGCATCGAACTGCAGTCAATCAAGAGCGATTGATAAGAACGGCCACTTGAGCAGAGAGCCCTATAAAAACCACCGCCGCTGCCCAACGAGCCACCCATAACCACCCATCGTCGACATGCGTTCGCAAGGTGAGTCCCTGCCGTTGTCGGTTTAACCTGCCAGGACTAAAGCTGATTATATCCGATTAGCTATCCTCTGGCCGCTCGCCTGCTGCCTGGTGCTGCTGCTGCTGCTGCTTCCGCTTCGGATCCGCTCGCAGTGCATTGATACGGGCCAGCCGGGATGCCTGCACCTGGCGGAGGTGGGCATGCCCCAGCGCTACTGCCTCGATCCAACCAAATACTGGCTCTGCTCGACCCAGGGTCAGCCGGCCACGCTGCAGAAGTGCCAGGCCAATACTGGATTCGAGCAGGATCTCAACGCCTGCGTGCCATGGCCCGCCTGGGTGTGGAAGCCGTGCATTGAGCCGCCCAGCCGCCCGCCTGGCGTTGTACCGTGTTGAAATGGATTTTAACATCCTAAAGTCTTTATTTTTCGAATTTTTTTCAAATATTGTAGAACATTCATTCTTCAAATTAAATAAAACGTTTCATTTTCTATTAAAATAATTAATTGTTGATAATGTAAAGCAAGCCGCATCAAAGAACATTTCCCGCAAAATATGTTAATATGAGTTTGCATTTCCAATTTGAATATTAAATGCATTTTAATTTATTTGTTTTTCTAGGTTCATCGCTGTGTAACCTAATTACTAAGCCATTGGGGCTTAATAATGCAAATTTGAAATTTATATGCCAATTATATTTGATATTTGGAATATTAATGATCAGGAATATAAATAAATAAAATAAAAATGTGTTTTTGGTACTAATTTATGACATTGGAACTTAACACAAATTAGTAATTGAACTACATCGAAAATTGGGATATACAAAATGTTTTTACCTATACTAAACCAATAATTCCGTAACTACATTAGTTGGCAAAGAAAAACAAATTATTTACATGCAATGCAGCCCAAAAATTGTCAGTTTCAATAATATTTCTTTTCTGGCAATTAAAATGCTGACTTGTGCTCATAAACCCAAAAATTCTGTTAATAAATTGTAGAGCATCCAAAGCTAATACGAGGAAACGGTGGGACTGTGTCAATTAGTTTATTTGCTTTTGCTGAGTGCAAAAATATATCCGAGGAGGTATGTACATATGTTCCTCCACAGACACCCCTCGGCTACTTATCTGGGCAATGTCAAGAGCAAGATCCGCGAGAGAGATATGTGGGATATCTCTGCTGGCAAATCCGGCGTGAATCATACACATTTATGATCCGCGACACTCTTTTCGCTCAGTGCTGCCGGTTCAGAGAAGCCAGAGTGCATTTTTATGGCAGCCGTGTGATGATCTGCCGATAGCCAGTTGCAATTACAGCTGCAATTGTTAACGTGTTGCGGCTTTCGACACAGAGGGCACGCCCCCTGTGGCGCGGGCAGGGGGATGGAAATTGTGTTTCGGTTGCCGCCAAAGCATTTGTCATAAATCAATATCCCTGCTCCGCTCATCCTGTGCGCCGTGCTCCCCAGTCAACGGTTAGTCCGGACTCTTCCCGCTCTCGAGTGCAATAAGTTGCACTATTTTCGATGCGCTCGCCCGTGCATTTTGGTGCGAGCATTTTATTTCATTTCACAGTTGTCAGTCAAACGCTTTGTCAGGCCGCCGAGCACATCAATAAGCGGCGAAAAAATACGTTTCAATCGAAATTTTATTTCTCGCTTTTGGCGTGCGAGTGCGTGTGAGCCCCAACAAAATATTTGCATGTAAAAGAATTTTCCGCCATCATCACACGGGAGCAAGCAGAGCGGTCGACGGACACACAGAGGCGGAGCGGGGCGAGCGGAGAGCGAGGGTAAAAATTGTGAAATAAAATTTTAGCATACGTGACGTATACGCAATATATTTAATTGCATTGAAGACTCTCTCTCTCTTTGTTTTCCACCGCCAGTCGGTTGATTTTCATGCAAGTATGTTTTAAAAAGAAGTGTCAGTGGAAAAATTTATATATACCTACCCGTAATTCCGTGAAATTTGGAGTGAACTTTAAATTGGATCGCGTTTAATCAACCTGTGTGTGTGGAAAATCATGGCCTTGGCATTGGCAATCGATTCTATGAAGATCTGCGAGTGTTCCAGTGTTTTTAATATTTTGTTGACCAAAAACTTGCTACATTTATTAGATATATCTCTCTGGTGAATGCATGTTAATATTACGTATACGCAATATTTAAAATTGAAGGCTCTTTAAATTCCACTGCCAGTGCCATTTATTTTCAACCATAAAAATACATACATATTTTAAGCGTAGTGCCAGTGGACAAACTGATATATATATACCCTTGATTCGCAGTAATTGGGTCTGAACTTTAAATCAGGCCTCAAATCTCTACCTGCGTGCCAGCAAAATAATGGCCTTGTCTTTGAAAATCTCAAAATACTCAGGAAATGCTACAAATGCCGCACGAATTAGCATAAATCACTGGCGGCACAGCGGCAGGGATAGGGACACGGGCAGGGGACAGGGACAGGGACAAGGATTTTCCAGCCAGCCAGGCAAGCGCCGTTCCTCCCGGTAGCTTCATTTAATGGCAGACATTAATAACCCGATTTAATTTATGGCCCAAAACTAACAAAAGCCCAATCCGCAAAACTGAGCAACAAAGGAGCCAACTTCGGAGGCCCGACTGCAGCGCAGTGCAGTGCGGCAATTACTCAAGTGCGCCGAGACAAGGACCTAATATGGCTTAAGGCGCTGCTCCGCTGGTCTGGTGCTCCGCTCTCCACGGAACCAGGCCAGGTGAAATTTGTTTGGCCCAGCCCCAAAAATGCCTTTGAGGCAGTGTTTTGAATTAATTAGCAAGAGGCACTGGCACTGGCACTGGCACTGGCACTGGCTCTGGCTCTGGCATTGGCCAAGGCAACAGCGTGGCTCCTCCGCTTGTTTGCGGCCTGCCCGGCTATCTCTGAAAATAATTTACAGCTGCCGTTGATGTCATGAATATGCAAGCAGGCCGGTGGATGAGTGGCGGGATGTGGGCGGCTGGACGTGGATGTGGATGTGGATGTGGACCCACCTGGACGGCCGGCGGCTCGAGCGGAAGAAACAACAATCCGGCAAACAAACAGCGCCATAAACTGCCTACGAAATGGCAAACAGAGTGGGGCGATTCCAGATGAGCTTATCGCGACCACAGCATCACACCTCAGTTCCGCTCGATAAGATTGCGATGGCCCGGAGAGTGTATAAAAAGCGGGCCCTGGATTAGCATAGGTCAGTCAGCTAACGAAAGCCTCCCTCCAGTCACCATGAAGTTCCTGCCCGTATTCACCGTCCTTCTCCTGCTCGGCTGCGCCGCTCTCGGCAGTGGCGCTGCTGTGGGCAAGCCCACGGGCCAGCCCGGCTGCCAAACGGAAGAGGAACTGGCAGTGAGAAACTATGCTCACTTCTACCTGAAGAGCTCCTACTGGACCTGCGAAACCCTGGGAGTTCCTGCCACCCTGAGCGCCTGCGGCGTTGCCCAAGCCTGGTACGATGTAGTCAAGAGCTGTGTTCTCTGGCCCCAGTGGGTCTGGACCCCAACAGTCCTGCCCCCCAGCGAGCCCCTGCCGGTTGTCTAAAAAGGGAAGCCACATAGTTGATGAGATATTAAAATAAATGAAGTCTAAAGAAAGCAAACTAAGTGGTTTTATTTTTAAGATAACTTAGGAAATATCAGCTCATCTTGTGTTGCTATGCCATGTAATTTCTCGGTTATCGTAAGTTATCTAATGGAATTTTTTAGCACACAAATATTTTTGCTGCAGCTCCAAGTGCAATGCTTTAATTTTAAATGCAAATAGTTTGTCTTGACAACTACTGTTCGTGAGATAAGCCTTGGCATTTGCTCTAGACAAATATATTTTCTCGTAGGGTGGGTTTATCTGCTGGATTTTTACTAACAAAATTGATTCTCTCCAGGCCTCTATTAATAATTTTCTGCGATATAACTATTTCTTTTGACATTTACCTATTTAATTTTAGGTTTTTCTTAATTGAGAAGAAAATGGTTGGGACTTTAATTTACACTCAAATATTTTCAATTTTAAATAAATCGAGAAGGGAATATTTTTAACATTGTGTTTAAGTTTTATTTTAAAATAAACCAAATTCCCAATAAATACTAAGCCTTTCTTGGACATCGATTTATTTATTTATGTTGACTAAACCTTTAAACTGTTGTTTTCTTTTTGTGAATCAAAAAACAAAGCAATTGGTTGGTAATTTAAATATATCATTTATTCATAAATAAATCTTACCTTGCTTTGAAATAAAACTGAGGAATTGTTCAACAATTTTCATGTTTATTTAAAATTGAAAACATTTAGATTTCGATCGCAGGATAAGTGAATAATAAACTTTTAAAATCAATTTTTGCCATGTCTGCTGAGGACAAACTTAAGTTTGTTGACAGGAATTCAAAGCTCGTAAGAATATTAAAGATTTATTATTTTTAAATAGAAATTGAGAAGTTAAGGGGATTAAAAAAGTAACCCAGTTGGGAAGGGTTTAAGTGTTTTCTAATAAAATATGTTTGATAATTTTCCCGACTCCCTTTAATCTGTAATATCTCACCCACAGCCATGTCTGGACGGGACTACAATGGTGAGCCCGGCTGCCGGAGTCCGGAGGAGGTGCAGCAGAGCTACCGCCACTTTTGGGACCCCACCGCCTATTGGCAGTGCGGCGGGACTGGGGATCATCCCGCCCAGCTCCACCATTGTCCGGCCAACGAGCTGTTCTACGACCGGGAGCGCCGGTGCGTGAAGTGGAAGGACTGGCAGTGGACGGAACCGCAGGACCCGCCCACAAAGCCGCGCAAATAAAACACAGCACGCATGTATTGAAACAAATTGTCGAAAATATAATTAAAAAGCGCTTTCCGATTTTTCCCCGGGTGAGTGCCGGTTAATTTATGCGCAGCTGTGGGCTCGGAGTAAGGGCCGGGACATAAGCCGCTTTTGGGGAGGAGGAGGCTGATGGTCGCGGGGATTTGGCGCCATACGTGCAACAATTACGAAATGTGCGTGTGGGCGGGGCCTCTTTGGCCTCTGTTTGTTTGCGCAATTTGGTAAATTGACATGACGGCAATTTCCCATGGTCCATGGTCCTCGCTGAGCCCCATGGACTTAACTTCGCTTGCTAGTTTTAATAATTTTTAATTAGCTGCAGCGCAAAGCTCTCGAATGGACAAACAAAATGTGTAGCCCGCTTTGCGGCGGCGCAGGGTATTAGTTCGTCTGCTTTCTGGCACGCTAATGTAATTGCCGAAAATTTGTTTTGTGTCCCACTTAAATTCGAAATCAAGCGCCATTAAAGGGGGCAAGAAATTGCATTAATTATTATTGAATTTGAAGCCAGCGAGTGTGTGTGTGCGGTCATTTAATCAATTTAAAAGCAGGTTTTTATGGCCGACAATTGTAGGAAAAACATTGTTAAATAAACTTTCTAGGTTTGTTTTTCAGAGACACATTTTCGGTCAATTTGTTTGCCTAGATTTTATGAATCATTTTGGTATTTTAGTAGATATTTGGGAAATCACAATCCCATCATAAAAGATAACTGGATGAGGATAAATATTTAAACAAGATTTTTAATTAAGAAATCTACGTCTCTACTTTATATAAAAAATATTTGTTAATTGAGCCAGATATTACCAGGTATTTAATGGTCCATTGTCAGCCCGATTGGATTTCCTTTTCCTTTCTTCCAACCGCCCAGCTGTGGCTAAACAGTAATCTTTGTTTTTATTTTTGTTTGGCTTTCCGCTTTGAGTGTGTGTGTGTGCCCTTTTTTTTGTGTTTGAAGCCCCCTCCACAATTTGATATACACAAATCGATTTACTTGCGCATGCAAATAACTTTATTTGCTTAGTGGGAGGAAGACGACGTGCGGCGGCGGCACAAAGGACGACGAGCAGCAGAAACTGTTAACAAAAAGTCGACAGCCGGGCTTGGCTCAGCAGCCAAACAAATTTGCATAAATCGCAGTTGGTAGCACACAACACAGCCAGCACAGACGACACCGCACACACATGTGCTTATTCACACCCATATACTTACGGATATATACTATATCCCGATCCAAAGCGACATCGCCATCGCCATCGCCATCGACACGAAGTGAAAGGCGCAAAGACTAAGTGCATGCTTAAGTGTTTTCTTTTCTATTTACGGGCCACGGCGTTGGAGTGAGCAGCGCAGGGCGTCGCGTCGTTTGTTTGCTCTGCTGCGGCTTGGCCCCCGCCCTGGCACCCCCTTTGTGCATATGTAAATCAAGGTAAACAGAAATCTGTTACAGCATGATACCATTACAATGACATGCAACGGACGGCACACCCCCGCTGGAGAACCCCCAGGACCCAAAGCGCCACCCTTATCCCACACACACACGCAAAGCCACCGACCACCGCACGCCCACACACGGCCAAAGTAAACTAGATACTTATACACGTGTCTCATATTGACTGCGATATGTTATACAAATGAGATATTGATGCCTCACCATTACAGCCACGGCCCGCCTCCCAGTCAGGAGGAAGCACACACAGACAGGCTGCCTCGTCCTCCTCGAGTGACAGCAAACAACAGAAATAGGACCGGGGACAGGCCCGGCACCAGCACCAGGACCAGCCACGGCAACGGCAACATCAACAGCAGCAGCAGCAACATCAGCAACAACTGCAGGAAAGCCGCCGTAACGGGAGAGGCAGGCTTGAAAGTCCTAGATCAGGTTGTGGTCGGGCCAGCGACTTGTTTAACCCATTAGATATCGCCCACATAAGCAGGTAGCACTGTAAACAGATACGTTTCAGAGCTCACATTGGAAAATATATGTTCACGGAACTCTAAAAATAACATTTCTAATACCATTCCATAGAAATACATTTTTTGATGAATAATACTTTAGTTTTCTTGGATTTAAATCTTCAAAATATAATAACTAACTAGTTTAATTTTGATTAAATTACAGAAAACCCTTTACCGCTTTTATTAAGAAGTAATTTCAGATATAAAGTAACTCCATTTCCTTGGCTGCCAAAGGCTATGCACCCAAAACTCACAGATTGCTCTTTGGGCCATTGTTCGTTAATGGGTTAACCTGCGGCCTGCATGGCCATGTTGTAACGGGTTACCAAAAGGACTCCCTTACGTAACCAGATGCGGAGAAAGCCGCATACATAAAGGAAGGTAAGGAAAGACGAGAAAGGACCTATATGTATGTGCGTGTCCAATCGCAAAGCAATCGAATAACACGGCCAGAGAAAGGAATGGTGTATCAAAGCGAGGAAAGCGAAGGAAAGCAATCTGAAAAGGGAATGCAAAAGAAGACAATGGGGAAAGAGCAGATGACAAAACTGAGTAATTAGAAATTGAATGGCAAAGGATCGAAGGGGAGAACAAGTGATTCACAAGAGGACTCTTTATTGCATTTGCTATTCTGTCTCCCGCGGTGTGCCCTTAAGGGAATAATTATCAATTCGAGCTTGCACAAATATTTCCACTGAAGCAAAGGCTTTTTTTAATAGCTTTAAATCAATTTAATTTAATTTAAATTAAAGCTTGTAAAGTCACAAAGAGGTAAAGGTAAGCTCTTGGCTTTTGTTTATGATCTGCCAGAAACCAATTCCAGCGATCAATATCTAAAGCAAAACTGTGCTTGCTCAGTGAATCCAAATCAAACTTGCCACCTACAAAAAAATGGAACCACGGAGCCAGCCCCTCCTGCCCAACCCTCAGACAAAAGCAGCAGAACAGCGATTACGAATGCCGAATCGGGCAAAATGCAATAACAGAATACAAATTTGAAATGTGGCGGAAATTGAAATCGAAGGCGTTGAAGTGATTTCGTCTCGCAAAAATTCAATTGGAATGGCAACGGCAACGGCAACAATCAAGCACCGCAGCAAATGTCTTGAACGGCAACAACAACAACAGCGGCAGGCACTTCAGAGGCACTCTCTCTGCCGAGGCCAACCCCTGATCCCTGGCTGCACTCGATGTCGTCCTTATTGTGGCACGGCTTCTGGTTACTGGTTACGCGGTTATTTGGGCTCCTTTCACAAGCCCAGCCCCCCCCTCACCTCCTTCACCGAGTTGGGTGCACAATTTTTCCGCTGCATGCAATTTTAATGCGATTTTGGATTTGATTTGTAACCGAAAAATAAGCCAAACAAACTTTTCCCTCTCGAAAGTGGTGCCTTGGTGGGCTGCGGTTGCATTGTTGCCGCCATCGTTGCCGTTGTCGTTGTCCTTGTTGTTGCTCCTGTTCCTGTTCCTGCTCCTGCTCCTGCTTCTGCTCCTCTTCTTGTTGTTGCTTTGCTCGGTTGTTAAGTGCAAATATAAATTCAACGGCGCCGTGAACCCAAAAGCGGGGCGTGTAAACTGAGGGGAACGACTTGCATCAGTGTTGCCAAAAAAAAACCTATTTTCTAAAAGGAATATATGGGGAAAAATATGCAAGGGAAAAGGGAATTTTATGAATAAATAGTAAGTAAAGGTTAAAAAAGAGAGTTTAAATTTCATTAATGGCATTACACATTATTAAGAAACCACAACGGAAGGCCCTAGATGCCAAGGCTTCCCAAGTAGGTTTAGTTATTTTTTTTTAAACTAAGTCTCCTTTCTATAAAAACAATAATATTAATCAACAAACAATTTTGTATTTATTTATGTTAATATATTTATTTTGTCTTATGTTCCCAACAAGAAATATATTTAATGTGAAG
Source organism: Drosophila baimaii (assembly GCA_018874675.1). Lineage (NCBI taxonomy): Eukaryota > Metazoa > Arthropoda > Insecta > Diptera > Drosophilidae > Drosophila > Drosophila baimaii. Next base: position 1,080 of record JAEIIU010055219.1, on the reverse strand, counting down.
CTTAAATAAAACTGAAATACTCTCCCAAACCAACATAAAACCCCACATATTTCCCTTGCTAATCTCCATAGAAATTGGTCCAATCTCTCCCTAAAAAAAGGACAAATTGCCAGCACTGCCGGCTGACTAGGAAGAGAGCAAGGAGAGGAATGCGTTGCACCCTGCTGGGCGCTGGGGTCAAATATTTATTTGTTGCAGAGCACAAATTTTATGCTGCATACTTTCATGCGCCGCTGCTGCACAATAGGGCACAAGTCGCCCCACTGCCACGGGGACTGGAACTGGAACTGGTACTGGAACTGAGGCGCATAAAACCTTCCGCTGCCATTCAAGTGGAAAAGTTTAAGCCAACTTTTCCGAACCCCTCGCCATCCGCCGTCCGCCTCCCCCCCTTGCCCGCGCCACGCAAACAATTCAAGCGCGAAAATGCGCGCACTGAAAAATCATTCAACGGAAGCCGCAGCAGAGGAGGGAGAGGAGGCGGAGGAGGAGGAGGAAGAGGAGTGGGACTACGTCGACTGTCACCACTCGATGGTGGAGGTCTAAAAATGCCAATTATGCCCATGCCACGGGAAGTGCCTTGTGCCATTGAGACATTGAATCGAAAGGGGGAGGCAAAAAAAAAGGGGAGAAAACTGCAAGCGCATTGCGTATGCGCCCTGTTGTCAGCAGTATTTTATTCAGGCAACTCAGGTCCAAAACTTAATTAAAGCAGCAACACGTCGGCCAGGGGTCAGAGGTCAGCAGCGTCGCTGCCAGGCACTTGAGGCCACTGGCGAAACTTGAGCCGAGCAGAGCGCAGGCCGCAAAACAATTGTAAACTCAATTAAATCCAAGCACCGCTGCGGCATTCGGTCCGGCCAAGTCCAACTCTTAACTACAGGCCCAAGTTCTCAGCGAGTTCTCGAGAACTCAGCCAGTCCACTGAGGATTTTCACACCCCAAGTTCCGGGATATAGAAGAAAACTAATTTCTAGAAATAAGAACGAATGTTTTCGATTACTTATTATTTAAAATCAGGGTATCCAACCGGTACCATGACCGTTATTTTTAACCGGTATAACCGAATCAAAACCGAAA